>JASGAT010366640.1:0-12670 GCA_030220025.1 Chelon auratus | reverse complement strand
GAGGTGGTCATAATGTTATGCCTGATCTGTGTGTGTGCGTTTATATGTGTTTTCCAGGAAACACGCGGTTGATTTCTGGCTGGAAGATGTGCGTGTGTGTATATCTTGTGCTGGCTATTTACTGGGCTGACTGAAGAGATTACGATGCCTAAGCCCCACAGATCAATACACGTTAGCTTTGGCCAAATGAATTGCTTGTGAATGTAAGGAAGACCACAAAATTTGTGAAAGGAGGAATCAGTCTTGGAGGGGGAAGGCACTGTAGACGTCTCTTGTGTGCAGGCCATATTGTGAGTCAATAATAAGCAAGTTCTGCGCGCGAGGCTTGAACGTGCAGTCTTTTAATTCATTTACAAAAGACGTCCTTGATATTATCAACAAAAAAATAAAAATGAGATATGCAGAAATATATGGAGGGATGTAGNNNAAACAGGGAGAGTGGGGAGGAGAAAGGAAGGCAAGCGAGTTTGGGGGTTTTCTGTCATTATGATGGATACATCGAGTGAATAGGGGATCCCAGAAGGAGAAGTGTAAAAATAGGATAGCACCTCTCCCTTGACGCCGCTCCTCTCTGCCCATTTATCGAATCACAATTCTCTTCTTCCTCCGGTTCCCTCCTCCTGCTCTCCTTTCACCTGTGACTCCCCTGCCCTTACTCCTCCCCTCTCAGTCCTCCGCCAGCTTTCCAGACTTCATCTTCCAGCATCGTCCCTCCTCTGTGCCCATTTACTTGCCTGCTTACACCTACATCCAGCACAGACAAAAGACAAAACCTCTCCGTCCCACAGGGTTTCCTCTTCATCACACACAGAAATAGAGGCTTTACATTTTTTTTTTTACTGATCCCAGATGACACACTAATACAATACACTGACTTGTTTTTATGGAAAACCTATATTTACACACAGGGATTGCTCAGAGACCCTTTCCGTCCTTTTATCTCAGCTGCCTCGCCCTGCTTTGTATTCATGCTGCTGCACAGATTCAACACATTCAAACTAGTGGTCTATGCGGGATACTAATGGAAGCCGTTCAGAGCACCACTTATTGTCCTGTGTGACTCAAACGCTCAACAAACCAAACAGCACTGAGACCACTAAGGCGGGAACAGAAACAGTCCTCCACTGCATTGCCCGAGTTTTCACCCAAGTCTCACTTCCATTCTTCTTCTGTCCTCCTCAATATCTATCACTTTCTCACTCATTAACCACACCCCCCCTTGCCATCCTTCCATTCCTCTTCCTCTCTCCGGAGAGGAAAAACAAACAGCTGCCAGGGTCAGGCTTGCAGATGAATTCCAAATGACTTTGAAGGGCAGAGGGGCCGACCAACTTTCTCTAGAGGAGAGGCTGGATGCAAACACGTGCATGTGCATGAATACAAGTACACAAGCAGCATAGAGTAAATATGGCCCATTCCTCGACCCCCAAACACACACACACACTTGCACAAATACACAATCAATACAGCATCTTAAGTGAGCCCACTGTCAAGGTGAAGCAGCTCGTGTGTATAATGGATCTGTGGGTGGCTGTGTATCATGCACATGCAGAATTGTAAAAGTGTGTGTGCAAGTGGCAAAAGCTTGCGTCCATATGATAAAACCGAGCTCAGTGAAAACAAATGCATTGTGCGAATCTCCCCTCGCTCTTATTTATTTCAAAGGTACTCCTCCAAACTTTCTAAAGACAGAAGAAGTCAGTTTCTCCTTCACTGGCTTGCCTCCCATGGCTTTATTTGCAGCTCTCGCACGGTCAAGATGAGTCGATGAATCATCTTTCATCTTATCAATCATATCTGCGCGGTATATCTCTCCATCTTTTCTGTTGAGTCCACTCTCTATCACTGTCCGTTACCATTCATCCATCATGAATAAGAGACATTTAAATTATTCAGCTGAGCTATGCAAAGGTTTAATCAAGACATTTACATCAGTTTCAATTCTGTTTTCTCACTGATGGAGTTCACTGGAGGGCAGTGGAATATTCTTCACTTGACCAGAATCAAGAAAAAAGATTACACTGTTGCTCTGATTCATATCTTGGTCACAGCGACTTGTGAAAATCAAACCAGGATTAGTAAACAGGGTTACATAGAGTGACAAGCAAGTGAATGCCTGAGCTGTGTGAGGAAGTCTGGCCACAGAGATTTACTGTGTCTTGTTATTAATGTTCTCTTGTGTACCACAGAGCTCATTTATTATGACCAGTGATTTAATCCCCACCAGATCATGCAACCCAACCAAACCCACCAAACCAACCCGTACCAAACCAAACCAAACCCGACCAAAACCAACCTAAACCAAACCAAACCAAAACCAACCCACCAAACCAAACCAAACCAAACCACCAAACCAAACCAAACCAAACCAAACCAAACCCAACCAAACCAAACCCGACCAAAACCAACCGTACCAAACCAAACCAACCTAAACCCAACCCAACCCAAACTCAACCAACCCAACCCAACCCAACCAAACCAAACCAAACCAAACCCAACCGTACCAAACCAAACCAAACCAAACCAAACCAAACCAAACCCAATCAACCCAAGCCTAACCTAACCTAGCCTAACCTAACCTAGCCTAACCAAGAGATAACAATTTTATTCACAACAAAATGAGTCTGTTTTGTAGTGGGACTATCCAGTTGCAGAGCTACTTTTTCTTCTCTGTATCGGTTGAAACACACCCCATACTGATTTCCCAATGGCGTGTTACCAGACTCATATTCTGATAAGAACTGAGTCAGACTATGCCAGGCTGCAAATCTGATTAACTTTAACTCGAGAAGTGAGCACCACTCTTCCAAAAGATATCCCCTTATTTAGTGTTTTGATATATGGTGGTGGTAAGTGCTGTCTGACACTTTGGCGCAACAAAAGTAGAGGAATATAATTCACATCCTTTTCATATTCAATGCAGTCACCTGTTGTGGCCTGTATAGGTGCATCTAAAGTTTTTATGTAGCTGCATCAACAATCTTTACGTACAGTATCACAAGAGCCCTTTTGCAGTGCAATGTACTCTACGATATTGTGTTTGTGAGCGTGTTTGTACTTGTGCCTGTCTGAGGCTATGGATACAATCACAATGCTTGTATGGATTCAATAGTGAAAGGAGCCAAATAAGTTGGAATAATTTTCAAGCAACACATGTAGCGCATACTTACGTCTCGCCGAGCAGGTTTCAACAGCGGCTGACGAAATTTAATTCAAGACTTTTTAGTGTGTGGGTATGAGTCTGTGCGTATGTGCCTGCTATTGTGTGTGTGTTAGTCCTTTCCAAGTCTTTGAGTTTTGGCAGCAAGATCAGAGGAAATGTGTGTTGCCGTGTTTGTGTGTGCCTGCGTGATGGTGTGTGTGTGTGTGTGTGTGTGTGACAGAGAGAGAGAGAGAGAGAGAGAGAGAGAGAGAGAGAGAGAGAGAGAGAGGCATGAAAGCGAGATTCTGCTCTGAGACGTTTGATGTCGAAGAACAGCGTCTGCTGTCTGTCTGCCAACTGCCAACCCTCTATCACCGTCCCAACACATGGCCTCCGCAAAGTGTGTGCATGTGTGTGTGTGTGTGTATCTAAGTGGCCTGATTAGGAAGGGACTTGGCTATGTGACACTGCTACAGAGCTAGTTAGACTCACATCGTGCACCTCACTGTGTCACAGTGTAACTGTGTGGGCCTGAGAACACAAAATAGGATTTAGTTTGAATCACATGACGGAGACAAGAAGAGAGATGAGGCAAAGAGGTGAGTGCGGATGCGTGTGTGTGTGTGCGTGTGTGTGGGCGAATTAGAAAGGGTGAGTAATCTCTCACTTTTCATACCTCTCATCCCACACCACCAATCTTTGGATGGGCCCTTAACACAAACACAGAGTCAAGTACACTTAGGGCTAATTGTCATCTGATGTACGTATGTATCTGTGCTCATGTATGTGAACATTTCTTATGTGTGGGCATTATGTGTGCGTGTTCATATATCTACAGGTTACGTGCAACAACCATGTGGAACAAAAACTGATCCAGCATAGAGGATATTACAAACATGCTACGCTAGTTTTAATCTCAACTCAAAATAAATGAGCACAAAATAAGAAAAAAAAACACACACACAAACATAAAAAAAGAAAATCAACTGAAAAAAACAAAACAAATGAAAGATGCTGCCTTCTATATTCAGTCTCAGAAGGCCTGGGAATGCTTTTATGATGAATTACGGGCGGAAAAAAAACCTGAAACGATCCAGCAAATGTGTGAAGAACTAAAATATGGAGGGGTACAACAAAAGCAGTAAAACAGAGATGGAGAAGAAAGGCAGAAATGAAATCTGTTAAAAAAGTCAAACACTCGTCTTTGACTCACGCTTGCAGACTTGCATGCCTACGCGATAACTTAGGCACAAACAAACAAAACAAAAACAGTGATTGAGGTACTAACGTACGCAAATAAAACACACTGAGATACCTGCAGAGCAAAAAGCTGAAAGATCAGGTGAATCTACCGAGCAAAGACACGCGGATCTTTCTTTCGAACACTTCTTGACATTTTCGATCTGATAGGGCCAGATTTAGCTTCTCTGCCTCCTCGCTGCTCACAAGAACTCATGCAAACATGCACGCTGTGAGAATGAATAGTTGGAGATCAAGGGGGAGTGAGTTATTTTGGAGGAAAAACACAGAAGAGAATATGGTAAGAAGAAAAAAAAAAGAAAAGGGAAAACAGTAGCGAGGTGGTGAAAACGTCCTGTGGCAGCGGACAAATAAGTGCTGCTGCCGGAGTGATCGCGGCACCTCGGGTCGGCTGCATTGACTAGGAAATTCACAGCGCTGAAAGGCTTGAGAAATTGAAGGAGAATAAGAAGAAAGAGAGCGGGCCTGGAATCAAAAGTAAGTAAAATCAATACAAAGGCTCGTGACAAGATATAAACGCCTTAAGATTGAAAACTGCATAACGTTAAATGGATAAAGACGTGTCGTGAGAACATCTTTCCCAGCGTTCTGTACCCTCTCTGTTATACTCGACACACCAGCAATGACGCGTTGCTCCTGTCTTTGGCCAGAAATAGAGAGGCAATACCGGTCCACCGATCCCCAATTAGTCAATTCATTTTTAATAGGTTCAGAGGGCTGGGTTGCATTAATGAAGCCCAGAGGTGACTGAAGCATACTAATATTGATCTGCTTGGATGATTCTGATTTAATCCAGTGCTGAGGTGCGCAGTGAAATGTTTCTTGATGACCGTGGCTGAAAACGGAATGTGTTAATATCATCAAATGTGACCATTGTTGCTAGCCCGAGGCCGTACAGGTCATGGTCCAGCCAATATTTTATTAATTTCAGTGTTTATTCGCTTGTGCAGCAGAAGGTTTTAAAGGTGCATGAGGATTTAGAGTTCTTCCTATTTTGGCAATAAGTGGTAAGTGGTTGTGTAAGATTCTACTGTTACTTGGTTATACAATGTTTAAGACATTTAAAGTGGTGAGTCTCAAACATTTACACTGATCAGCCACAACATTAAAACCACTGACAGGAAAAGTAAATAACATTGACCATCTTATGACAATTCAATGTTCTGCTGGGAAGCATTTGGACCTGGCATTCGTGTGGATGTTACTTAGACATGTACCACTCACCTTGAACAGACCAGCCCCCCCCCACCCCATAGCAATGACACTCCTTGATGGCAACAGCCATCCTCAGCAGGATGCAGCCTGACACAGGCACACACACAAAAACAGTTTAGGAACAACTAAAAAAAACGTGAAAAACAGCACAAGGTGTTGATCTGGCCTCCAAATTCACTAGATCCCAAACTGATCGAGTATCTGCGCGATGATCCACAGAGGCCCCTCCCCTCAACCCATAGGACCCAAAGGCCCCAACTAACAACATCCTGTTGCCAGACACCACAGCACACCCTCAGAAAGTCCATGTCCATTCTCTGGTGTCTCACAAGTGTTTTGGAGGCACGAGGGAGACCTACAAAATATTAGGAAGGTGGTCATAATGTTGGGCCCGATCGGTGTAAATCCTGGTTGATGGAATGTGGAGAAAATGTGGTTTAACACCACAACTCACATAATTCTGGGGGAAGCCAAAAAACAAACAAAACAAAAGACAAACATTATTTTCTCCCCCATCATTCTGTGAGCAACGTGATCTGATTGTATTCTAAAGAAAGAATGAGTCTGTGAGCAGGAAATCACAGTGAAAGGATTTGGTTACCTCCGAGAAGCTCTCCGTCTAACGGCTCCCTGCCTAAAATGACTTATTCTGTAGATGCATTTTTGATAAATTCTAAGCGCACAACAAGACAGCACATTCATAAAAAAAAAAAGAAAGAAAGAAAAAAAAAAGTCAAATGTTTTTCCAGGTAAATACTTGTAATGTTCAGTTTGCATTAGCACCACTTTATCGGCTCTCTTTTGATGATAATTTACCATTCTGCATTCATTCTCAGACATCTGTTCAAAGAGATTTCATTAGTAGCAATGCAATATACTTTAGGGTTATTTCTGGGGAAGTTGCCACAGACAACCAAATCCATACCGCAAATGTTGCAACTCTATCAGTAAATCTCAGAGACTTTCACTTTCATACCAAAGCAAAAAAAACACTGACTAAAAGCCATTTAAGTCATTAACCAGCGTTATAGGATTTTGCGCGACGGTACACATGATAGTTTTCACAATTAAATGTGTTTGGGCCTTTTTAAACACCACATAATGATGGTTGTCTGTATCATTTTGCATAATCAAGTGTTGCGAATAATCTGTGCACTGAAGAGTGTGGAAGTACAACGGCAGAAAGGTTTGAACAGGATTTGGACAGCCTCTCTTAATCCCTAACATGCGTTTTCAACCAACAGCAGCACTTTAGTGATTTGGTAATCCTGCAGAAATGTTGCTGAAATAGATACAAAGCCAGTGTTTGTTGCTGCTCCAAAGCGGCTCTGGTTGCTGTGCTTGCTGATGCAAGTGTCCTAGGGGGATAACTTCCTTGAAACTGGTTGTTACTATTTACGTGATTGTGTTGTGTTTACACGTTTTCCATTCTGCGCATACAGGCTACTGGCATTTAATTCACACCAGTATATTAAAGCATGCCTAGACTGTCCATGCAACTGATCTCAAAGATCATATGGGAATAACTATGTACTATATGCATTGTTATTGATTGCAATGCTTGCTGCTGTCTGCCCTAAAATAGATAGTTATGACTTTGCAAAAGGACACTGGGGACAAAGACTGGGGTAGTCTAGGCTGACCCATTGATTAAGTCTAAGGTGACCAGGGTGCACTATTGATTGTAACTAGTGGGGCAGATAAACTGCCGCACAAAAGTGGACTAAGCTTTCAGCTGGGCAAAAGCGCGAGGAGTGAGGACAGACTGAACGCCAAACTCCTGCGTCTGTTGGCAAAGGTGAGACTTTTCGGATATGGCAAAACCAAAGCAGCTGATAAAGATCCAAAAAGTCCTATTCCTCCATTTCGCGCCCTAAGCCTGACTGCCTGTACAACTGATACTTGGCTTAGCCATGGAAAGGGGAGATTTGGGACCAGCTGAGATACCAGCCTGTCACCGAGCACGGTTCTGGAGATGGAAGATAAAGTCTGCTAGTTGTATGATGATTAGCCAGCTCTGAGCATTAAGTGGCAAAACAAAGAGGACTCGCACAATCAGGGGCTAGAGACTCTGGTATAGATTTATTCATCTCTTCTCTTTCCTCCCATTTGACTCCCTGCAAAACAAAGCCAACCTATTAAAGCAAGTATTGAGTGGAGAAGAAACAGTTTTAACAGAAATATTGACAACGGTGCTGGGGCTTTTTTTTCTTCCTGCTGAACAGTGCGGTTTTAATCAGGGACTGTTTCTCTGCCTTGCATCCTTAGCATCCATACTGTTGAAATGAAACTAATGCATAACCTGAGATCTATTTGTTTAAACAAATTAATTACTTTGAGCCTGTTTCATGTTTCTGAATATCTTTTCATCGCTGTGGGTTAGAGCAGCTTTACGTAATATGGCTTTTATGTCACTTCTACAGCACTGGTGGCAATAGGAGAAAATAACTGTCCAATCAGAAGTAATTACCTAAAGTTCCTACTTAATTCTTAACATGCACAGAGGCTGCGGGCTCGTAAGCAGAGCGTTCCGCTTTAAATCTGTATGTGAGAACAGGCACCAGCAGTAATCGGTAATACCACAAGTATCCCTTTAATCTCAGTCTAACAACAATGTTCCATAGGTGCTCGTGTGCTGTATGTGCAAGTTATAACCCGACCGTGTCCCTCGGTGAGAATGTCGCACTTTGCTATGAGGCTGTGTCAGGTACGCTCTCACTCCTTCTTTCTGCCTCACACATAAACAAACACCGGCCAGCAGAGACTTGCAAGGTAATGCCATGCCATGCCTCGTCCATGCTGTGTGGTGCCCCGCGGTGATGCGCTCCATTCGGTGAGACAGCATGAAGCAAAAATCAATATGGATTAAAACTCTGTGAGGAGCATTCTACTGACTCACCGCATGCAGGAGGAAAATGTGTGCGCTTACGCTGGATGGCAGATTTTCTCCCCCTTTAAATCATCAAAAAGTGAAGAGTGGAAGATAAACCATCTCTGGACTAAGGGGCAGCCTGACGCCGAAGAAAAATGCCCGTGCAACGTCGGCCTCATGCCACCTGTGGGGCATATCCATCAAGCTGCTCGGGGCGCTGCGCGGTGGGGGGGCTGGATTCAGCACCTCATTCCACCTGCCACACCTAGACTAAGTGTGACACACTCATACACACACAGTGACAGCCCTGGCGGTAGGCCTCAACCCCCACAGCAGTGGTGGGCTTCCCACAGTGCACTGCAGGATGCCTGAGATTATCCCTGCGCTTGCAGACAGTCACAGAATGTTAATCCTCAGCCATCTCTTCTACTGTTCTGTTAAATCTGGATCTTACTCTCAATTGCTCCTCCTCCTTACCTCCCCCTCTTTCTTTACCCATCACTCTCTATCCTCTCCACAAGAATCCCCCCCCCGTTCCCGGCTCTAACCCCTTTCTATCACCGGTTTTTAACTCCATCCTCTCCTCCCTCTAAAATCTCCTGATCCCTGGTTCCTACTCGAAAGCGACAAGGCCTCATCCCCATTCTCTCTCATCCTTTCTCTCCGCTCCCGGCCCGGCCCTCGCTATCAGCCCCGCATTGATCTTCTCATCCCCAAGAACACAAAACACCAATCAGCCTGTCATAATCACTCTGCTGGAGGAGGAAGTGCTGAACGCCAAGCGCAGCTGCTACGTGTAGAGCAGAGACAGTGGAAAGCTAACAGCGGCGGAGGGTTGCGGAGTTTTTTGGCTGAATATTTGCCGGGTGTGTTCTATTTTTAAAATATGTAAAAAGGCAAATATGAAGGTTTAATAACTACGCAGTTGATTCCTCCTGTTAATGATGATACTGATTCTCATTTCTTTTTTTTATTTGTATCCGGCAACAATAAAGTGACAGCTGGTGGAAGAGTTCATTCTAAAAATTACCGAAAAACAACTTCTGAATGCTATCTGGTCTCCCACAGCTCCCCTCCTCTATTCACTCAGAGTTGCTCTCATAAAAATTGCCCTCTGTAGCTCGTACTTTTTTTTTTTACTACTCGTCCCACAGGACTTTTCATCAGGACTCTAGGACTGCTAACTTCCAACCAATAAATGCAGTTTATGATCTGTCAGCAGTCTTCAGACGGTTGCCCCTGTCAAACCGGGCTTTGTTGTCATGCAAAACACATGGACTGCGTTCAACTTTAATTTACGTCTTCTTGTACCTCAGCATCTTTCCACCACTTGTGACCTGACGGGGCCAATAAAACTGTTTCTGGGATGCATTTAGAACTTCAGACTTCATGGATTATTGTAAGTTTTAGCCTTAACTTTACTTTTAAATAAGAAAAAAAATGAGGATAACTTTGATATTTCACCTAGGGGTGGTGTTTGTTCATATCATTCTGTTTATCTCACGTACAAATGGTCTATCACGACCACATCATTTGACAAGCTTTAGTTAGTACTGGTGAACTTGTCAAAGAAGCTCTGTGTTAGGCAAAAATAAACACTGATAAACTGATATGAATTCATGTAGGCGACTCACATTGCGGTGAAGCTCACAACACATACTGGCTTTCACATCCTTGTACTCAAACCACTTGATAAAGGGAAAAATAGCGAATGAAAGCAAAACAGGATTATAAAATTCAGACCTTTTTCAATCCAATGTTTCTAAAGATCAATAAGGTTAATCGTTACAGCTCACGGTGCTTTCTCCCTTCATCTTGTTGGGTAACAAACACAAGCACTAGCAGTTAAATTAATAATGATAATAATAAATAGAAATCCCGCACACTGCTGTTATATTCAGAAGAGTTAGCTCTTCTTTTATCTCCGCGTCGCACAACATTCGTGCATTTCCAGTGCTTCATCCTCCTCTCAGAGATCTGCACATTATGAAACTGTTCAACAAACAAAACAGTTACATGATACAGTGATGTCTGAGGGCGGAATCACACAGTCTTCTGTGAATAGTTTTTTTTTTTTTTTTTTTTTAATNATGCGCCGTTGTGAAGTTTGAGATGTTTTGCTGCTCTTCGTTTCTGTCTGACAACCTTCTGGATTTCTGGTATCTTTCCAACCAAAGTATCTGTCGACTGAGCTGGTTTTCATGTATTTCACATCAGTGGGCAACCCATACCACTCTATTTTTAAAGACGACTCAAGGTCCCTTTACACTGTGTGATCTGTGAGCAAAACTCAGACAGCATGAGAAATTTAGGCCGAAATACTCACAGTGTGAACGCCGATGCAAACTAACAAACGTGTTTATGACATGAAATTAGGCAGAACACGCGACACGTTTCCTTTTTCAGTAACGTCTAACGCTATTTTCACAGTAGTGGTGAAAAAGCAACAAGTTACGATCACTCTTAATGGAGCTGGAGATATGAAGCAGCAAGCTGACCTCTGATGCTTGTCACTGATGTGTTGGGGGTGGAGCGTGGACATGAAAGTTGAGCTTCAACTTTCTTTTTTTTTTGTCACTCCTCTGACAAGGTGATGACAGCCATATGAATTTGCTTCACCAGTTCTCGTGTCATATATATACAGCCAGTGCTGTTCCAAAAAACAAACATGTTGAGGACGTCCCTGAGTACTGAGTGACACTCCAACGCTGACTGAGCTCCCATTGTAGCTGATTTTGATGCATCTGTATAAAGTTTATGCAAAAATATATGCAATCTGAAGTCAAGTTCAATCCCCTGTGCCCACATGTAAGTCTGAAACAACAGTAAACATCCTTCGGTATTGTTGCAACTGGAGCTGCCGCAGCCCAGATTCCAAATAGCAAAACCTAATATGTATTAGACATGGCGGTAACATGGTGTTATCTGGGCTTAGTTGTCTGACTGTCCATCATAATAAAATCAATTAGTCTGCACGATTGCGCATAAATATGCGGGCACATTAATTAGACGTGTTCTGGAGCTTAAGCAGGAGGTGGAGAGAATAGCTGAGCCAGGGGACACAGCTATCTAAACACAAGTTATTTATGGGCAATAAACAGTTAAAGTCACCGGTCACCGCCGGCTAGAAGAGGGACACACAGCTGTTTAAACTCCGGTTTTAACCACAAGGTGAATTTGTTTTGTGTTTAAAGTCAAAGAGACTGATGGGGATATGTGAAAGAAACAACAAAAGGATCACTTGTGTTGCTCCAGTTCACGCTGAAGGCGGACATTAAATGCCTATCTCACATTGGCACTAGTAAAAAAGTTGAGAGGTTGCCATAATCTTCAGGGTTCATTGTCTGGGTGCTGAAATATTCATGTCTGAAACAAAAAATAAAAATAAAAAATGTGCTATATGACTCATACTTAAATATAAGTATAAAAAGGAGGCTGTTGCTTCAGGAATGACATCAAGTTTCAGACATACTGTATAATACAAGTGTACTGTATAATACAGACATATGGATACAGGTGGTATTTCAAGGCCAGACATAACAAGCAAACATGCCTTAACCATTACATTGTTGATTTCTGGTGTACCTATGTATATTGAGCTCTGAGGCTATTGCCAATATGCCCGTTCACAAGATTAATGGCGGCGTAGCCTGACGTCCTCTACAGTCACTGGTGGGGTTGTACATCATTCTCTGGACGTCTGACATCTGTGTGAATGATTTACCCAGGAGCCACTTCTTGAATTGTTACACCACATTCAGTACTTTGGTAAATGCTGTCACGTTTTGAGACGGACATCAAGTTAAATAAGCTAAATGTAAATAAGTATAAACAGTATATAACTATAATAAATCCCTATGCTCAGTTCAGTTTTAGCAAGAACACACATGACAGTAATATGTCACTGTCTACACTGCAATAATTGAGTATTTCATTCAGATATATAAGACTTAAGAGATTAATTATCTTGTGTCAGGACAGCTTTTGTTAGAAATCGAAAGTTGGAATGTACCAAAATGAAATACTGCTTTAATAATTGTGCAGACATGGTGGTGGGAGAATGAGTGTTTTTGATTTGTGCGCTTGTCAAGACTGGGCCATTGACACTACTGTATGTTCTTATTTTAACTATCAGGGAGGAACTTATGATTTGGCTCATTAGTTTCATGGCACATCTCAAG
>JASGAT010366632.1:0-24367 GCA_030220025.1 Chelon auratus | reverse complement strand
CCTCCACGTTTACTGTCACCACCCCGTAGCATACTGTGGAAAAGAACACACAACAAGAATAAAAAGATTATAGACTTGTGCAAAAATGCAGGATTTAATTTTGTCATGTGGCACACTGTATACAAGTTTAAAAAGTTGATTAAAATGTAGCAAATGTCTGTCTTAGTAATAGCGCAACACAATGTAAAAATCTAGCACATACCAAATAAAATAACAATTGAATGAATAACAAATAATTAAACCGCAAGTTGTCCATCTGTTATTAAGTTTGTTTAATACCCTCAAAGCTTCTGATTGTTTAAATGCTGTTAGGAGAACTCAGGGCCGGGTGCCATCCATGAGGGACTTTGCCAGTTCTGCAGCATGCTTTTTCCTGCAATGCCTGGGGCAGCTTGCACTCATCGCTCCTCACAAACACTTCAACAACAAGAGGCCGCAGTCTCTGATCACCTCACGCTTTTGCAACAGTGTGCCCAGTGGAAACACACCTTCTAACAATCGACTATGCAATGTGTGTCCCCTTAGACAACGTACAATAAGCAGCTACACAGCTGTACGGCTCAAGAGATGATAACTGACACCGGAGCCATGCCAGAGTGACAGACCCAAAATGCAAACGCAGGCTTACAGTATGTGCCTCAACCCAGGCGCACAACAACACAAATCATCAGCAGTTAATTATCTTCAGTGGAGAAGACATGCAGCCGCTCATTTTTAAAGGATTATTCCATCTGAAATCTATCAAATGCATCAAACTTTCCATTTCAATTTTATAACCAGTCCCGAAAAGATTAACTGTCAGGGTTAAATATCACAACGTCTGTAACGTCTGTCCAGACTAAAGACTTGGTTTCAAGATTTGGTTTCAAGAGAGGCCAACTACAAGTATCCTTTCTCTCATAAAGGTGTATGAACAGGAGCAAAAAACTGTTATGGGACCCAGGGGGAAGCTACAGCACCCCAGAGAATAGCACTGTCAGTGTTCTCCATTCAATAGAGACATTAGGATGCACACAGTGTCCCAGATTTCTATGAGAGGGTTTGCAGCGAGGGCACAGAATGGAACCAGACCGGTTCAGATTGGACAGGAAACACTATAGCTCTCTCTCAAGTCGCTCCAGCAGCGGGGAAACAAAGAAACTGCATCACAGATAGGTGAGGCTGGAAAGGAGGATGTGTGAGAAGTGAGGGCCGAAGGAAAGGAGCTCCACTTCTGCTAATGAAGTCACTGCAGCAAGTGCTGCGTCATAAATCGTATGTCGCGGTGACACATGGCGACGCGTGAGTTGACTGTGATGCAAGCATGAGGCTCTAATGATCGGAAACAAAGGACAAGTGCAAAGATAGGACACCGTTACTTAAGTCAAAGGGGTTACACTGCTAAATCAGTTTATTCAATTCCATTCATCAACATGGACATCAGAGAATGACTTGCACGCACAATTTGGCAGGCTTATATTGAAGACATTACTGGCCACACGTACATAACATTAGTATGCATGTCAGTAAAGGAGCCACTCAGCAGCACTCCCAAAATTCTTTCAAGACATTATGTCATCATTAAAAGGCAAACATACTGACTGAAATTAATATTAAAATTGGGGATATACACATTGCTAATGAACAAACTAGCCGTATTCTGTAGGATATCATAAATTAATCATGCCATAGATTTCTGGCGTACAAAATCTACAGTTGAATAATTTATTTGTTGTGAGAAACTGCCTAGAGTGTAGAGGATGGACTTGTGTGAAACCCAGCAGTTTGACAGCCTCGTTTTAATAACAGGGCAGAGGAATGCAGACGGGGGGAGATGAAAGACTGTTTGCTCGAAAAGTCCAAATAGAGATGAGAGAAGCTGAGCGATGGCCACCTTGTTATCAGTCTAATGTGAAGAGAGGGATGGAAGGAAGGACAGGGAGCGCGCATAGAGGAGAAAATAGAGCGAGCAGTCAAAAATACACACTGTGGTACAAGACGCATTCCAGCAGGGTCAGATGGTGTGATTCACCATGACACGCAAACCACACAGGGGTCAAAGGTCAGTCGAGTGCTGACATTTGATGAACAGATCTCCTGTCTCTCTCTTTTATTCTTTCACTTCCTCTTAATTCACTTTTCACTTCCCTTGGTTCTACTTTTATCCCGCCTCTCGTTTATCCGTTTGCATTTTCCTCCTTGGCCCGGCACAGCATCCCTCTTCTCTAAATATTTTGGTCTATTGGCTTAGTAGCTCTCAAGTGGACCACCATTAGTTTTACAAACTGAGTCTCATGTTCTGAGTTTGTAAGAGGGATGCAGGCCCCCAAAGAATATCCTCTGTGCCAACACAAACAGCAAGCCGGCCCAGCAAACGTACAAGAATGTGTGAGCAAAATAAGCACCGCGCTTTTAGACAGTACTCAGGATTTAAGAGTCCTGTTGAGTGGTGCATGGGAAAAATGCACAATCACACACCACATTAAATCAAGTGACTTTTTGGCACATGCACAAAAGATAACTTGGCTTATATCCATGCCAGCATCACGGCTCTAGGGACGGTGATGCTGGTCGGTCGGTCCACGACTTTGATCCAGTCTGAAATCTTTCTGCTTGACAAATTGCCTTGAAATATTGACACATTCATACTCGTGCAGATGAAGAATCTTTGTGACATTAGAATTGATCTTCATCTTTTCATCTCGTCCCACACTGCAAATTTTCCTTCTGGAGAACTCAGTGATGCATTCAGCTGCTGACTGTTAATTTTAACATTGCAGGTCACACATCAGTGATTCACTTCCTGTGGAAACAGAAAGAAATCTGTGTCTTGCTCTCGTGTCTCGTGAGATTATGTGCAATATTCGCTTTCGCTAACCCTGTGCCTTTAGTGCTGTAAAAGGCAACAATCTTTCCTTTTTTTTTTTTTTTGGAATAGTCAGCTTCTGTCTGTAAAGACAGTCTGGGCGAAGGTGTTAACATAAAAACATGGAACAACAAATCTACTGGGCTAAAGCAATGACACAGCCAGTACACCTTCCCTTTACCACCCTCTTTCTCTTCCCTGTCTATTTCTCCCTGCCCCATGTTTTTCTCTTTCAAACAGATCTTTTGGTGTCATTCACAATATGTCTGAGCCCACAGTGATCAATCAGGCCGCTCCTCTGTGTTTTACACCCGGGACAGCTGGACAGACAGAGACAGGCAATTAAAGCATAATTAGGGAGTCCTCTGTCCAATCTGAGCCCGGAGCAGCATGTGGGTCTGTGCGCTCAAGAGCATTTGTGTATTTAGTGACACAGGCTGTTGGCTGTCACAGTGTGCGAGGGACTGAGAGAGAAAGAAAGAGAAAGGGAGGTGGGGGCTGTTGGAGTGGGGGACTAGCTACATGGGGGTCTCTTTAGCTGATGCAGGCCAGATAATCAGATTTAGCCAAAGAGAGGGAAAGTGTGTGCGAGGTGGGGTGCGATGGGGTGCATGACCGGATAGAAAGACAGATGGGAACAAGACGGTCTGACTGTGACCTGTACACACACACAGATGCAGACACACACACACACAGTCCTACAGTACATCTATAATGCATGTGATATTTATGAGCAACTGAGCAACCCCAAAAAGCCACGGTTAAGTACACTGTGTGTGGAAAAGATCCAAGTCTGCAGTGAAAGCAGCATGGCAGAGTGGAGGAGAGCCAGAGAGTCGTGTCAGTCCCACATCTACTGAAAAGTTAATGTGAACCCATCTTTAATACTCTCTCTGTCTGCCTCGTTTTGCCTTTTTCTTCAACTCTCTTTCTTCTGCCTGCATCTCTTTCTCTTTCACCCAGTCTCTCTGTTTCAAAAACACACACAAGCGGGTGCCCCTCATTATGAAAAAACAAAAAAACAAAAAAACAGCTGGCTCCTCTCTCTCCTGTCCTCTTTTCCTCTCTTGTTCTCGCCTCACCTCCTGTCATATTCTGGACATCAAACGAGGAGCCCCCTTTTCTCTCTTCGACTCTTGTCTTTTTAATCCCTCATTCTCAAAGAGCATTCTTTAATACCCAGTGCGCAGACTTGCTTGTATGTGTTGTCTGTGCATGCGTGTGTTTGAGAGGCTGGAGAAATGGAGAAAGAATAACAGACAGCAAGAAAGTAAAAGAAAGGCACAGATTAATATAAGAAAGGCGGGGCACAAAGAGAGCTGGAGAAGGAAAGAAGAGGAAGAAGAAACAGCATGTGTTGCCAAAATAAGTGTTACCCAATCTACGTGAGAGACACCATCACCACCAGCTGAAGCCTCTATCTGAGCCACCATGCTTGTCTCCTTACTAACCCAAACACAACTCAGGTGAAGAGTGATGGAGGTTTTGAATAACTCCGTATACTGCACCCACACGTAGACGGCAGTGCTAATGATCCAGGCGTCTGTGTTCGATTTCTGTCAGCGATTTCTGTGTCACAGAAATCAGCCGTAAAAATCTGTACCTGCGCCAAAACTGTGAGGAGGAGGAGTGTACAGAGGATGATCACGGAAATCAGGAGAGTGAAACTTGCTCCCTGATAGACGAGGAACGTCCAGCCGTAAGTGTGTGTGTGTGTGTGCGTGTTGGGGCGCATTTGTGTGTGGTCCGAAACATCCTTGGCCTCTAACAGGATTAGTGTATTTGACTGTTGGCAAAGCAAACAGCGTCTGGCAGCGGAACGCACATGCCTCAATGTCATAGGGACTGAGTCACCTACAGCAAGAGGTTATCGAAAAACAAGTTAACAGTAACTTCTGTATTTTTGTCACGTTCCACTACTATCTTTGGAATTATTTCTCCATCTCGTTACAGTTGAACTTGCTGTTTTCATTCCATTCCTATCATACCATGCAGAGTAGCTGCTAAGGCTTTATGCACAGCTTATTAGCGTAGCCATGGGATACACAGTGTACACAAAAAAAGTATATTTTTTAGATATTTACCTTTGGAGTCACAAAATGCATGACAGCCTAAAACTTGCCGAAGAAATTGTGTAACACATCTATGGCACAAGTATAAACGTGGTTTCCGTCCCATCACGTGTTATAATTGCTTATATCAGCTCATATGAGCCATCATCATGAGCCAGAAGGTCTGTGTCTGTGAGTGCCAGCGAGGTATGGCAAGGTTCCCTCAGTTCCCTAACACAGATAATGGCCCATTAATGTTCCAGACTGGGTCCGACTCAAACCCCGTGTTTACGGCATTTTCACTTTAACATTCACTATCTGCTCACATTAATCTGCCCGCCCTGCAAGATGGAAAACAGTTTGCGCTGCTCGGGAAATTCAGTTTGTTCAGTGTGCCTCATTTTGGCAGACAAACTCAATCCATCAGAAACGTACCCAAGAGGGCTAGCTGTGTTGCAGAAAAATAAACAGAAAGAGATTCTTCAGTGGATGCTCTCAGTCAAGAAGGTGGTGTTTACTAAAGTGGCTAAAACTGTTTGCGGTGCAGTAGAAGAGAACGCCGCAAAGTAGGTGTGTGTGTTGATCTTGAGGGAGTTTCGGCCACTTATTTGTTTTTCCATCTCAAGTTTTGAGTAGGCAGCAGTTGTCGTGAGTCGTACACGGTGTAAGCGTGTGTCGAGGGCTGGAGTGTGTGTGTGTGTGTTTCTGTGGGATAGGGGGCAGCCTGGGTCAGACTGCCAGTGTCGGGGTGGGTCCTTGTAAGGCCTGGTGTCCGTCAACGCCTGACTGATGAGACAAGAACAGGTGCAGCATGGGAATAGCAGCTGCTGCAAAACGCATGCACCAGACACACCCCACATACGCACCCAACACACCAACAATGAATGCCGCACACAGAGGGCAAGAGAGAGAGAAAGAAAGCCAAAGTGAGATGACATGGAATGGAAGACAAGGAGGGGAAGTTTCCCAATTTGAAAAGACAAAAAGGTCCGTACGATTTGCAGAAGTAAAACGTTTAGCAACCAAGGGGACGAAAACATTTAGATATTGTGAAAACCAAACAGACAGACATAAATATAGTCCACACTCACTGACCGTCTGTCTCCTTGGAAACATCTAATAATGAGCCTATCCATACTAGATGCATTCATAGCAGACTAAGTGCCTCTGCCTGTTGGTTTCCTGCTAGGTATTGACTTCAGCAGGAAACCGATAACTGATTTGTACCTGATGCTAATTAGAATCCCACTGTTGTTTTATATATTAATGGAATGTGATTACAGTGAGAAAAAGAGAGAGAGAAAGAGAGAAAGAGAGGGAGAGAACAATTATTACTGAACATGGCAACACTAGCCACAAGTGAAATGTTTTTGATACGTCACTGCCCGTCTTGTCCAAAAAGAGAATTCAGAAGTTTAATAGAAACTCTTCTCTGTCTCCTAATGAACTAACTTTGTCAAATAACTTTCCTTACTGTAACCAACTGCACATGAATCCCCAGAAAAACATTACAGAGTTTACTTCTGTGCAATATCACACAGAAAACAAGCTCCAAAGTACACATTACAGCAATGAGAGATTCAGCCTTAGTCTTCTAATCTCATCTGACCATTTGCAAGCCACTCCAAAGCCTCTACAGTCATAATTCTGAGCCGACACTAGAGCTCTATTGTGCCTCAAAGATGATATTTGGGTTTTGAGACAAACACAATATGTGCAGTGCTTGGATTTCATTGTTCGATAAAACCGGGCACCCTTGTTTTCTTTTTATGTATTGCCTGTATTTTATGAGGGCCGTGTGTTTTATCCTGTGTGTGGCAGGGAGGAAGGATCTTGATTGAAGGCGAGATAAAGTGATGCCGGATGTTCTGCTGCCACACGCTAACCTCGCAATTACGGGATAAGGAAGGGCCTGTCTGCCTTCCTGTCTGGGCTTGTACCAATGTACCACCTGAGAAGAAGTAAAATTCACACCTGAGACCCTGGAGCGACACGCATTCATTTAGGTTGCAGCTGAAGGGCTTTTGTGTCCAACAGGAGAGTCTGTGTTTTACCATTTTGATTATTTATTGACAGTTCTTATGCCTACCACCTGCTTTGTGTCTGTTCTAAATAGAAGAGAGGGGACAGGAAGTTTTTTAATAGCGCAATTTATCTCCCCTCTCAGGCTTCAGCTTTGTATTCTTACTTAACCTTTCTTTCCTGAAACCCGTTTCATCTTTAGTGTCTGATATGTAAAACAAGCATTCAATGGTGCTGATGTGATTAGCACTTGAAAAACGATGTGCTCAATGTGAATTCAGTGGTCGAGTTTACTTGGTAGCGAGTAAGGAGACAGAGGACGGGGTAAGAAGGAGGGAACAAACAAATCAGTTTAGAAGGTCTGATGTTCCTAGGGACTTGACGTAATGCAGCTGAGTCAAATACGAGGCTATTAGCAATTACCCCGGGCTCACATCAATCTCCTCTACTGGCACAGATGCTACTACCGTTGTGCATCTTAGTCAATGCCGTAAAATCCAAAGCCGCGAGACATCGCGAAGTTTGATGACTCTGCAGATGATGTCTGCCTACCAAGCTGCCCGTGTGCACTCCTTTGAGCACACAAGTGTCTGTTGTCTCAGAGTGGAGTTCGCAGAGGTAACGTCACAGCGTGTGCAGTTGCGACAGATAAATCACAGCTTTAGTGGTGTGTGTTGTGTCATCTCCCCTCAGTTTATTAGCTCAGGGCAAACAGTGTGAAGTGGGCTACAAGGTCGGCCCCTCACACACTCTTTTGTCTAGCGGGGATTCCCCCTCGCCCGTCTTGCTGCTCTGGCAACGGGGTGAGAAGTCAACCCCTTTCAAACACAGGGGTTTGGAGTTACTATGTGGTCTGTTAGAGTGTTGTTGTTGTGTGGGAGAGGGCGTGTTTGTGCTCTTCCAACATGAGTAGGTGAGTCAGAAGGAGAAAATCGGGACAAGGATAGATGGTAGGAACAGGCATGAAGTGCATGAGTAGAATATGAATTTGCTTGGCTGACGTTGCAATCCTCCTCCCCTTATGCAGAGAGCGATGGTAGAAAAAATAAAACAAAGCCATGTCATCAAGAGAGTATAGATAGAGCTATGAATGCACAAGTCTTGTGAGTTTCAGTGCTGTGTAAGTGTTTCTGCAAATGTACCTAAATTGCCTCGCTGATAAAGCACAGAATTCTTTGAGTGTCCTTCCCCCCATTAGAGTTAGTTCAACACAACTGAACTCATCTCTTACAGGGAATATCTGGGCAATTCATAAAGCTTAATATCTTTTAGCAGACACAGCCTGGTGCCATTATATCTGATTCCATTAACAGAAGGTTAGCTCGGCCAACAATAGCCAGTGTCTTGCTCCTATTAGAGCGCAAATTTGGGTCTTAATTCGGTGGTGGAAAGACAGTATATAAAAAAAAAAAAGACGGACCCAGCGGTGAACTACATGCAATATCGGATAAAAATATCAAGCAGAATTTCATTACTTTTTGAATCAAAGGGCACAAAACAGAGGGCCGGCAATTACTGTTGTATATCTCCTCCTGGTTGCCTTTCATTTTCAGAGGGAACTCAATTTGGTGAAAAGAGAAAGGAAGGAGTAGCGTGTGTGTGTGTGTGTTCTGATCGACTGATAGAGAACCCAATCAGTGGATGTCACGAAAGGGGCAGAGATGAGAAAAGGTGTTAATATTTAATGTTTTGGGGGCCCCCGAATCTAGGCCTCCTTTCCCTTCTCACCCTCTTCTCTCTATCCCTCTCCCCCAAGGCACTCCAATTAACATACCCTGTCCTTTTCCCCCACGCTCCCTCGCCTTCTTTCTCGCTATTCCCCTCCTTCCTTGAAACACAGCCCCTGGCTAAATAAAATTTAGAAATAGGATGAGAGAGGAGGAAGGAATGAAGGGATAGGCAGCAAGAAGAAGAAATGAGCAGGCGAGTTTGACTGGAATGGTGTTAAGCAATGCGAAGCAAAGTTTGGAAGAGTTGGTGAAAGCAAGAGGATCTCAGAGAAGAGAGCAGAAGAAGGAGGATGAAAACATGAGCATAAAAAAAACTGAGGGAAAAAGGGCAGAGAAGCTCTTAGAGTTAAAAATGAAGCAGAAGGAGAAAAACGAAGTGAGGGAGAGGGTCCCCTGTGTGTTTTCAATTCCACTCTGCCTCTACCTATTTATCAAGGTAAATGACTTGCTTTAATGGGCCAGAATGATATGCAGTGTTTGGCAGAAGCAATCTGCTTGCATATGTTGTTGCTAATGTCGCCGGCGTACATAATGGGGTATCGTAATGAGGTGCATTCAGTGATGAGAGAGCCAGTAAAGATTATAAATTGCTCACAGGACCCCATAAAGACAAGGTCAGCCATGGAAAGATGACGGATGAATGACAAGAGACTGACAATCAACTGGGGCAAACTATTCTAAATGCTATGTTTATGTATGTGCTTCCGCAGATTTTGGGTTGGGAGTAATGTGCAGCACTTCCTGTGATATAGACTTTTATCCTGTCACAGAATAAAGCTTGGTGACTCACAGGAGACAGATTTTATCCATTATCCTGAATTGTTTCCCATAATGCTGGATCCTACATATGCAGTGGCATCACCTCAGTGCCTAATAACTCCATGCCCCCAGTTTGCCAATAGTCTTCAAGCACAAGACGATTTCAGAAGCTCCCTCTAGAGCCTAAGCAATATACAGAAGTGCATTCAAAAGATACTGCATGGATATGCCCAAGACTAAACAGACTTTTATGTCTCATAAGACTGATTAAGTTTCCCTTTGAATACACAGATTGGTGGACCTACGAGTTTGGGACGCACTTACAGATTTTAGATAGGTATGTCTATTGAGGGGTTTGGGTTGTGGTAATTTGGACCCATCACCATCTTGAATAAGCAAATTTTACAATTTGTATTTTGGTATTTATTGATCAAATTTGCCATTGCCTCAGTGACTGAGGCAATCCTTGTGCTCTGTCACTTTTACTGTGCGTAGGCACAGCATGCATATAAAGCATGCAGGAAAGAAAAAAGAAGAAGAAGCATGTCATCACAGGACATCGTCCTCGGGATTTAATGTCCTTCCCTACAGTTTTTTATCAAAGGCAAAAGTCACGTGACTCAAGGTTGTTTAGGATTAGTGGCAACAAAGCAGTAAAGAACAAGGCCGCTGCTGTTGTATCAGTGGATATTGTTATTGGGACAAGGACTTCTGTTATCTCCTGTAGCGATCACTTGACTTGACTTGCAGAAATAAGAAAGACACAAAAACAATTTATATGCTATATTAAACTAATGCAATTTCAGATTTTTTTGGATGAAGCCCTACATATGAATACACACAAGTTGCTATGACGAGATTGGGCATAAAAAGTTCACACTGTGACACCAGAGACCAGTGTTCACATACTGACTCTGTGGTTGTGGCTGGTTGTAGCCAACAAACACACTGCTGCCTTCGAGTGGGGTCTGGTTTATTGTATTCGTGATACAAGTCAATTTCAGTTGTGGTATTCATGACCTCAAGTGAGTGGAAATTTTCCGAAAGGTCCAAGTTTTCTTCTAATTTTATAACATGTCGGAGGAAAATACTGATATTCCCAACGGCCTCATTCTTTCATCGTGCCTTTTCCTTTCTTACAACAAGTTCCTTGGCCTTTGGTGTTCTAAACTGTTGGCCTTGGTGGCACCTAAAGACCAGGCTAGGCGTTCTCATGACTTGTGACTGACGTTACCATTTGATTGCTCAGCATTTCGACTTACCATGTTGTAACCACAAGCTATCAAGTTCCAAAACACAATTTCTGTTGCCAATTAGTTGTATATAAATCACATTCATTTCTAGAAGACAGAGTTGGATAAGAAACAGTCGCGACCTGCGACAAAGAATCAGTCTGTTTCATTAATTTTTTTCACATTATCTAAATGAGAACTTACTGTAACCAGTGTCTTTTACAGTTAGGCCAGATTGCCAGAGGGAGGATGGAAAAAAGGGAGAGAGTGAGATTCAGTATAAATAAGGGGAGAGACATTAAGGCTGCAGTTAATCTCACTAAAAGGGTTAGGACAAAGCGTGCTGCCGCCTCTGCCGTCTCTCTTGCTTCCCCTCTCCCTCTATCCTTGAATCAATTCATTGTGCGGGTTATTTCCTAACATACTGCATAGATAAATACTCTGCACACAGCAGTTCCTATGCCCATTTTCTGTAATAAATAACTACTGGAAGTTGCCCATTATGGTGTGAGCCTGCGTGTGTGTTTGAAACTACAATAGTTTACAGTGTGTTTGATTAAGATAAAAAAAAAAAAAAAAAGACGGACACTGGCACACACACACACAAGATCTGCGATAAGTTGGATGGTGAAGAAAAGGTGAAAGCAGGCCAGGATGTCTCTCTGAGTCTCAGGTTTCTGCTCTACCAAAAAAAACCTCACACACATAGTAAGGGCTAAAACAAGCTGTCCTGCCAACCCATGTGTATTTTAATACCGATGAGATCAATGTCTCAGGTTCTATTTGCAGTAGCCTATTTGCGGTGCCATACTGTTCACAAACAGTGAAACACACACAGAGACACAAACACACCTGCCTGCCCTTCATATCTCAACAGTTCAATTCCTCAAATACTCCAGCAGTCGTCTCATGCCGAATTGTAACACCCGGGTGTTTCGTTGGCCTGACAAAGGCCCTGTTCCTGGGTGGACGGGTTATACACACACCGCACAAGCTGAAGTAAACAAAGAGAGGGTCTGTGGGTAAATAACACCTAGGTACTACTACTTTCTTACCAGTCTTGCTCTTTGTGGGCGTGCAAGCTGTGACGTAGTTTTCCATTGCCTCCCTCCGCCTTCATCCTAACTCTTAAATGTCAATTAGAGCTGCGATGATTTAGCAGTGTTGGTCAGACAATACAAGACTAAATTAATAATGACATAATTGCTTGCTGCTACAAAAATGTCAGATCACATAACAGGGATTAAGCTCTATTATGCAATGCTAGTAGACTTTAATCATTAAATTGTGATTTGATCCTGGTGAAGCCGCATAGGAATCACTGTTCTCCTGGCTGCAAGGTAGTATTTAAACTACAATGAAACAAAAAAAAAAATCAAAATTAATAACTAAATTGTGAGTTTGCACGTATGATTATACCCCAAAAGGTGTCAAAGGGATCAACAGGGGACAGAGCAGAAGATTAGAGTCAAGTCAGACTAACTTTCACGCTAGCTTTTGTTGTTTGTGCAAGTGAAAGATAAAGAAGTCCTTGCTGTTGATTTTGTGTGCTTTCTCAAACAAGGGCAGAGTTGTTAGAGCGGATAAGCATTTTCACAGAAAATTGCCATTCTTAGACTTGTTAGCCTGTTTCATAAAATACGTTAATTAAAATGGGGGACACTGCTTGTGTGTATTTTTCATCTACCTTTTTTTGCTCCACTTTGAATTGCTCTGTCTGCACTCTCTCTCTCCTCCTCTCTCCCGTCTCTTATTCTCTTGGTAGGAGTGCTGAGTAGCACTCTGCCCATCTCATTTAGCAACAGCCCTCCCTTCGCTTCTAATGAGCTTTCGTTTTGGCAGTAGAGGGAGAAAAGCCGGAGAGAGGAACACCATTTCCACTACTTCAGCTGACGGCAGTTCCCTCTTGAATTCCTCTTCTAATACCCACATGGGACACGACAAGAGGTCTGAAATAGGGAGAAAATGGTGGAACAAATGGATATTCACTCTCCCTATTAGCTTCCATTATCTGCAAGCATCATTTCATAACTAGCGACTAACAAGGCTGCTGTGTGTGTCCCTGTGCCCGTGTAGTACACTCGAATGTGTGCCTTGACTGAGCCTGGATACACGAATCTGGTGTGGACAGCTCAGAAACCAGAGAGAATTGCCTTTCTTTGTGACCAAGCTGAAATACGAGAGCGCTTGCTGAATAAAGGGGGTCTTATAAGGGGGTGAGGGTGCTCCTTAGGGGGCCAGTCAGTCGGGCGTGACAAGCCAGTACGGCTGTAATGAGATAACAGGCCACTGGAGTACGCGTGGATTCATTCCTCTTTTATTTCCGTTCTCTACATCCCTTATCCCTGTGCTGTTTTCTTATCCATCCGTTGCTCCATTTTTTAAAAACAGGCCCTCGTGCTCAGCAGGCTGGTAAAGCCCGTGTGTCCGGGAGAGATAGTGGGATAGAGAGGAAGCGTTAAACCCAGAAAGATAGGGCGAAGGAGGGGGAAAAAGTGCACAAGAGTGTGGAAATCAAAGCATTTGAAGGGAGCGTGTCTCTGTGTGCCCCTGCAAACACAACCGCATCCTGAAAATCTTGAATTCAAGCAAGTGAAAAAAGCAGCACTATTAAGGGGCAGAGTAATCAAGCGATAGACGGGGTGTATACAGTACGGGTCAATGCCTCCAGACAGGCTGGGCACGGCCTTCCGCCACTCCTCCCACATCACAGAATTACCCTTGCACCTGCCCTCCAGCCCTCCCTTCTCTCCTTCCTCCCGTCTTGGACAAACAGACTTATACGGTGTTGACAGTGGCAACACTCAGCGGGAGGTTGAGAGATACTGGAAATCCCGGCTAAAAGGTGAACTCATTCATTGTGTGCTGGGTATACAAGACGTTTAGCCTCGTACAAATACAAGGCTCATCCCGTGGTTTTTGCTCTTTCCTTAAGCAGAAATAATTCACTGCCACTACTGACCTCCACATGTCAGCTAAGGCATATATTACAGGCTGTTTTTCTCACCTTTTCATACTCCATCAGTGACTTATTTGTTAAAATAAATCCGCGTTTTCTTATCATATTTGAATAGATTTATAGTTGTGATAGTGGGGCAGCCAAGGCGGTGATTTAATCTCAACAATGTCTGGTTTGCTGGGTTATCAACACTTGCTGTCCCAACAGCACATAAACCCTGGATTTAAAACGGTCTGTCTGGCCCTAAATCTGTCCTCTCCTGACTGGCATACCTCACACAGAGCAGATTGTTATTCGCGCACACACACATAGAAATCCCCTACCTTTTGATGCCCCACCTCCCGCCCCTGTTCCTCCTCCACCACCTACCACTACCCCCACTTTCCGTCTTTTTTGCCTATTATGGCGGATTAACGTATAATGCTTGGATGAACTTCAGTAAGTGGGGGGTACAAAGTCACACATCAGTACCCACACAATCGCTGGCTGGCTGGCAGATATGGTCACAAGCCCACTGGCACAGACACATGGAGCCTTCTGGACTGCAGCGAGACTCGTGAGGGCACACACACACACACAAACGCACATTTACATACAGGAACCAGACTCCCATGCTGAAACACAAGTGAAAGGTGGAAAATCCACACCAAATCCTCAATTAATCCCCCTGATCCCTCGGAGATAGAATAATTCAGAGTTAATTACTATTCCCGCATTCTACTCTTTCTTCTCCTTAATTTTTAAATCCACAAACCTCCCTATTTTTCTCCATCAGGCACCCATTCCAAAATGCTGTCTGCTGTAGATCCCTCTTTGTCTGCCCTTATTTGTTTTTCCCTGCAGCTCCTCGTGTGCCTTGGCAGACTCTTCCACACTATGTCTTGACGGAGTAAAATGAGAAGCAAATATGGTTATGAGCTCTCTCCCTCTCAATTTTTCTCTTTCTGACACACACGCACACATGAACAGGTCTTGGCAGCAGCTGACACTGAGGCTGGGATTGAGGTTGTGTCTTTCTGGTTGGGGTTTGGAACCACAGTGAGTTTAATTAGAGTGGAGAGGGACCACATGGTTGGCTGGCTGGCTGGTGTAAGACTGGCTGAGAGGCAAGCGACGAGGAGCCACACTGTAAGACTGTAAGAAGTAAACTGCAAGGAGGAAAATATACACACCAGTGCACGTGCATAGTTAACTGAAACATATTTACAGTTGTAGACACGGTAGCTTTATGCTCATTGGTATCCAGGTAGATTTTTTAAATACCTTTCTGCTACTGTTACCTACACAAAATCATACATTATTGCTCAGATCACACGCACTATCTTCTATGTCAGATGGCACTTTGTCGCATGCGTAGGACACATTTTCCATAAGGGAAAGAAAAAGAGAATGCATTCCCGACACTATTTTCTGCACCAGCACTTCAAGACAGGCGAGCAGATAAGCTTGAGACAAGGAGATAGTGAGGGGCTAGCTCTCGCCCATACATGGGCAGGGCAAGGGGACGGCAGAAAGCTGTGGTATGCGCACAGACAAATACATTTGCACACTCACTGAGCATATTTTAAATATCGTTCAGCGTGCATATTGTAGCTGGCATTCAGATCAAGTATTGTACCACATATTTTAATGTAAACCCAAGGGAACATGAGCTTGCAAGAGCGCACAAATGCACAGTGGAGCTAGCCGACCGCCATCTGTGTTAACCTTCCAGCATTCCTCCCTAATCTGCACCATAATGGCACACCTGTCTTCTCCCATTCTCTATTACCTTCACGGAAATACAGTGGGGGTTTAAAATGTGAGTGGATGTGGGGCACAATAAACATATTCATGAACAAACAGATGATCCCAACTCTGCTTTAATTTCTTTTTCTTTAAGCGTTCCAGTATCCATCTTAACACTGCCTATCTTAATCGGTTTCCGTAAAGAACACCCCCCTTTTTTTTAAACAATGGTCTGCCTTTGCTTGCTGAATGTTACCACGGTAACAGACATAGCGGTTATTGTCGTAGCTAGACAGGCATTATTGGCAAAAATGGGATGGATTGGGAGAGGGAGTTTTTTTTTTTGTCCAGGAGCAGGGCAGGTCAGAGATTGGAACAGTGCTGGCCAGGGGGTAAATAACTAAAGCAGTGGGTAGGCTGGGTGGATAGGTAGGTCACATTATTATTGATTGCCCGACATTATGCGGACAACAGGGGAGTCCACAGAGACAGACGAATAAATTGTGGCTTGACATCAAAGTCAAGCTGCTGACACCGGGCCTGCAGGGGACTGAGGCTGCCCAAGGCTGGATTAGAGGTGAATGGATACACAGAGGCACGCACTGACACAAAAATAAACAGACAATGGGAACACTGTCCAGCAGTTACCTGATAAAAATGAAGGTTGTAAAGATGGGAGCTTGAAAAAGAAAATGGCAGAACGAAACAAGAGGAAATGTCAGCCGTGAATAATTTCATTTTCAAGGCCTGACTCTTACTGAAGACACTTCTCTTATTCATTTATACATCAAGACTCACTAGAGACTTTCTGAAGGTGTACTATTCTAGTCTTCATAAAATTCCAATCTGCTACAGTGCGCATTTTTCACATTCATTAATGCCTCATTCAATTATTATTCATAGCTTGGATGATGATGTGATTAGGGAAGAAATGGGAGACAACAGATGAAATAATTAGGGAAATGAAGCTAATATTTAAATATTCAAGATTCATTTTAATTCAAACCAATTTCCCTGACACTTTTCTGGTGAGTCTCCAAGCACAGCTAAAAATATATCGAACACAAGAGCAAAGTTTGAACGGATAACCGCATGACTGGCCAACATCTCAAGCCCACACCCGACACAAGCATTTCTTCTGTGGGCCTGCGGTCTGACGCAGAGGGCAGCATTTATCACTGTCGGCAAAGTGATTGACCATCCTGTCTAGATGGCTATCAGCTAAGCTAACTGGAGCCTGGTGATAATATCTGGAATGTGTGAAACTTGAGTGATACAAAGCAACGCTCGTCTCAACATGCGTAGACTTGCAAATCCAGGTAAAATAAGATAGAGACACTCCGTGACTAAGAAAGCTGTGCGGACTGAGAGGTGGAGATGGTGCAGGTAAGGGCCACGTGAGAGACACCGTGGCGACATGATGGGGGAAAAGTAATGACCGAAAAACTTAGCAACTGTCTGGTGCCATACAAGTTCTTCGAAGGACTTAAGTTCTGCAGTCTCTGTCTTCAGAGGATGCAGAAACTAATTTGACCCATTCTGTGACAGTTTCCACCTTCTCAGAAAGAAATACAAGATACCACCAAATCGTGTTCTCCGTTTAGATATCATATGCAAGGTCATATGCTGATCTGTAGTATTGTTAACCTCCCATGAGATCTCTCACCAGATGGGAGCGTGACCCTTCGGGTTATGCATCTCACTGCTCCCACACATATGCAGACAATCATTTGTGCTAATAATTTAAATAAAAGAAATATACCCTTCTGCAAGGTCTTTGGTTTTGACATTTCATCAATAAAGTTCCTTCATGATTATAGGTTACCAATGCATTCCTCTATTACTGCCCAAAGAAAAGCCGTTATTAAAACAAAACAAAACAATTTTTTAGCTTTTATAATGACAGGGTTTACCTTTTTAACAGTTTATGCCAAACGTAAACAGCATAACTATGAGTTGTGGTCAAACCAAATACGATTTGATCAGGCGATCAGAATATAATGATATAAAACCAACCAAAAGCTGATTTACACAAAAATAATTGCAAGTTACAGCCCTAAATCATTCTGAAAGATTCTTTTTTGTCTACTACCGGCAACATATCGAGAACACAATCTCCTACCTCCTCTTGCAGCACGCGGCATTTTGATTAAATCTGTGCCATATGTCTCCATTGTTATGCATACAGTAGATACATTGAGGAAAAACAAAACATTGGGGAAGTCATGTGACTCAGGTGATGACACGAAGATGGTATCTGATAAGCAGCATTTCAAAGTATGACAGACACTGATAGAAGGAGAGGGAAGAAAAAAAACCCACACCAAGCAAATGTTGTAGAACTGGCATGAAAATACAAAGCCAATCGCCAGCATACCAAAATCAAAGGGGAATAGAAGAAAGGAGTATGTCAGGGTGTCCTTGTAGCAGTTTAATCATGGCTACTGCATACCACAGAGGCAGAGTTGTGGAGAGTGATGCCCTCCCCTTTTAATTAGTTAAGTGTATCCTGGAGAACAATAACAACTATGAATACTTTGTCAGGGTTTGACTTTGGGTCTGAGGAGCAGTGTACCATGCAGAAATGTGTACACTTGCAAGTATTTCTAAGTGGATTCTTGGCTATAAGCATTATGTCCTTAAAAACAAATAATGTCTGCAGAAGTAAACACAGGCATAAAACCAAGGTTTAAAAACAAGCATTTAGCTTGAAATACAATCTTGCTTTCTGACCAAATAGATGATGAGTCTTGCAGTGGGAGCTTACAGAAACAGATGGTCCATGGAGGCGTTGTAAGAGCTGGTTGTTGAGGATAATGGAGGAAATAAAACAACATATGATGGGAAGCCAAGAATGGTTATAAGTGTGCATATATCTAGGAGGAGGCTCAAGTTTGTAGGGGTGTCAAAGCTTAACTATCTGCATCTCTACTACCCTGGCACCATCTCATTCACCTCCCCCATATTCAAGGATCTGGAAATAATGCAGAGACATTACAACATATGATGATGGAATGAGGGAGATGAAAGTTTAAGAGCATAGATGGGCGGTTAGGACGGGAGGAGGAGGCGAATGGAGCGTGGAGCTGAGGAGAGAAAGGTAGGGTTAAACGGAGGGTAGCGGTCAGGAGACCATTGTGAGCAAGATAAAGATAACATTCTTTGATCACATTCTTTGCCATCTTTGAAAGTGACATACGAGGAAAAAAATGTCACATCTGTTTAACCAAAGTTGAGAAATGAAATGAAGAGAGAGGGGTGAAATGAAATGCATCCTGCACATTACTGGACATCTGTGAGCTTATTACTATATTCATAGCTGTCAGCCAGTGCCTCTCATTACAAGAATGGGGGTGGGTGGTGGAGAGGAAGCCAGATCAAGATAAAAGCAGACATGACACTGCTGAACTCGCTTCAATCAGATGAACTCAAAGGCAGCAGCGTTGCGTTGCTGGACCTCTCATTAGCATCATTCATTTGTTATTCATGACACACTGCTCTACTGCACATGAGAAATGTTTTAAGAGATGGCTTCATTTGAAAGATATTTACTTTATATTTCCAGATTTCGTTTCGTTATTATGATGTAAATTACGGATGCTGGATGGATTGTCCTTTGAGTGGGTATGTCATTTGGGAACAGTCAGGTTTTGTAAAGCCGATGTAAGAATTAGGTACATTCTGCACACAGGTTTTTGGGCCCTTGGGCAAATTTTGATATTTACGGTGAGTAGGGTAAGAGAGTGTTTAAAAGGGGAGTGCATAGGCAAGCAGAAGCCTGTCCTAGCAGGTATACAGCAGGAAGGGCTAGAGTTAGAGGAGGGGAAAAGAGCAGGAAGGAGGGGGATCTGTCAAAGCCTGGAAGATGTAAAATAATACTAAAGAAGTGTGACCTGAGGAATGTGAAAAAGAAGTAAGCTAAGTTGACAGACAGGATATGTGGAAACTGTCTGTCATCAGCAGAGCTCCAGAATTTTCCATGACTTCAGCGCGCCATCTCCAAGCAGAAATGTAGCTGGAGGGCAAAGAAACCAGCCCTGTATCTCCATAATGAGCTGTGAACCACGGGCGGAGGTGGCAGGGAGACACATTGAGGTAACACTTGGAGGTAACACAAGTGAAGGCAGATGGGCTCGAAAGACCCAGTAGATTGGAGACAATGTGTTCCCGAGATTAAACAGGCATTTTATACATTTAGCATACTAGCACACAGATGCTCACCGCCCTCTGTTGTCATAAATCACACCAACTGGTTGCTTCATCCATAACATTTGACAAATGGGTGGCTACATGTCAGAGCCATGCTTCAAAAGCTGCACTAAAAATATGTCATTTATAAAAACTAGATAGTCAGCAGAGGATTACTGGAAACTACTTTGAGAAAGTAAACATTACGATATGAAAGAGCTGATATTTTTCTAAATATTAGTGACACCAAAAAGAGTTTTGGGCTGTTGGTCGAACAAAAGGAAGCTCAACAAGGTGAAAATTATCGTTAGTTGCAACCCTAATGAAAATACAGCAGAAAACCTACCACAGCGAACTTAAGTTTGAAAAAGAAGGTCTAAATGACACAATTATTGGCATTACTTTACATGATTTCTGCAATTTGAAGTCCTTTTCCCATCCACATGCATTCTAACCTCGTGTAAAAACAACCAATAAAATCCTCCGTAGTTATCTGTTAATTTATTCCATCTTACATCGTACTACAGCCGAAGCCAGCAGCTGCAAACGAACAGAAGCACTGCACTGTATCAGTGTTACAGGCGCATATGGTTTACGGGCAGACCTGTGGACAGAGCCTGGCTCAGCTTGATATGGCGGCTTGTTTCCACGGTCCAGAGCCAACCAGCCAATCATTTGGATATTGTCTCATGTTTGTACTGGAGGCTTGGCTGCCCTCTGTGAGTCAACTGACTGATAATCCACTGTGGGGGCTCTGACCACATAGTCGAGTTAACAGTGGGAGACATGAAAAAAAGAGAAACTGGAAGAGGGATTTGAAACTGAACATCAAAAAAAAAAACAAAAAACAAGAATCTGAAAGAGTAGTAGTCATAACAGTAGCAGCAACTGAAATGGGAAAAAAATGATGACAAAGAGAGTAGGAGGTGCAGACAATGTTGTAAGCCAACATATGCAACACTATCTAGCCATGTCTCTTCTTTTTTTTTTCCGTTAGTGCCACAATTTTTCTTTGTCCTGTAAAATAAGCATGAAACATGCCTGGAAGACAGCAAAGAAAGGTACAAAATTAAAGAAGCAGTACAGTGTGGGTGGGAGAAGGAGAAGGTGTTCAGTGAAGGACGGGAGGCCCTGGTCTGATACGTGCGTGCAACCAAAGCGAGGGAGGAGAGAACAGGTGGGTAGCCACAGGAGGACAAGTACGCCATTGTTTGGCTGGTACCTGTGTAACCATAAGGTGTACATCTCCTCAAACTGCTCCTAGCATTACACATCTCTCAGTGAATATAAATTTAATTATAATTTACTAATTCATACTGTAGTAATTCCACATGGGGAAATTCTTTCTTTGCATTTGACCAATCCACTCGTTCAGAGAGTAGTGTGCACACTTGGACACTTGCAGCTGTAGGCTCCTGCTAGCAAACTGGGGTGCCTGCTGAGGATACCCAATCCATGGACATGGCCATGGGGATTCAACCTTGTGACCCTTAAGTGCCAAGCTGCTTCTCTAACCACTATCCCACAACTTCCCCCAGTAAGAAAATATTAGCAAATAGTTAGCGTTAGCTTGAGGCTAGTGCTGCTTCCTGAGGTTTGACTTTGCTTGCCCTGTCATGCCGATGGTGGGCCTGGATTTGATGCTCTCCTGAGCCGTTACACCAACTGCTCCTAAACCGGGGCCAAACAGGCACACACACACTTGCACACAAGCAGATGGGGCGTGGTGGGGTGTGAGTGTGTGGGTGAGGGGCTACAGAAAAGGGTGTCAGCAGTCCGTGGTAGAATTTTTTGGCTAGCTTTACCTTGGTAACTTCCTTGCCAAGGGGAACAGGCTCTAACTCTGACAGACTGGATCATTACCACCAACTGGTGAGCCAGGAGCCACAACCATGGCAGCTCAGTGACACAATGTAAACAGGTTATGAAGCTACCACCAATTTAGGAATGTGCAGTTATTGTTAAAATAGAAAACACAGGAAAGAAAAACTTGATTTTCCAGTTTTTGTTAAAAAAAAAAAGGCTGCAGTGATTCAAAACAAAGTTTAAAGGGTGAAATGAGAGAGAGGGAAGGCAGAAAAATGCTGAAGTGAAGAAAAGGCCAGCAAAAGACTGGAAAAGTGAATGAAAGAGAAAAGAAAAAGAGAGGTTGTTCTAGCATTGTGAAGCCCTTTCAGCATACTGGTGGGCTCTTTTGCAAATCTACCGCTGCCCCGTCACCAGCTGGTACTGCCATTGATGTGGAATTGGACACACACACACCTATTAATAGGCTCTGTTAAGTCCGGATTCCAGGTTGCGTTGGGTTTGCAGTAATGTTCACATGCTCCTAACAGCCTTGACTGCTCCAAGTGACGGGCGGCCACACACACAGCGCAGTCTGGTCTCACATCCCAAGCTTGCTAAATCTCCTTTTTGTCACACATACGCATGCACACCAAAGTGTTGCTCCGCTTAATGCGGCGTGCATTCCACACATTCAAATACTGAAACACCTGCAGTTGTGTAGATACCCCTTCAGACATGCATGTATTCACCCATGTGTGCGCAATCACACGCGCAGTTTAAACATCCACCAGCGCCAACTTCCATCAGGCTTTCCCTTTCTCTGTGCCTCAACGAGCTACCTTCCAGCACCCCCTTCCCTCTACACCCCCTCTCTTCTCCACCGCTCTCTCCATCCTTCCCTTCCCTCACTGTCTGTTTCTGTGCTATGTGCATAATCAGTCCAGTATTAATACCTGCATTCCAACAGCCTGCAGGAATCTCTCAACAATGTACCATTGTTGAGGTGGAGAGAGAGAGAGAGAGAGAGAGAGAGAGAGAAAGACCTCACTGAAAATACCTGAAAAGGTACAGCAGTGAGGAGTCCCAGAGCTACAACATGTACGAACCGAGGAGCTTTATGGTTTGAGATTGATATCTCATGCTGCTTCCAATAAATAACCTCTAATAAGGTTTGTCCAACCGACTGGATTTTAATTCATTCATTCATTTTGTTGTATCCTGTCAGAAGATGATATGATTACAAATACTGTTATCTGCATAACTGGTCCAAATTAGTTATTTGAAAAATTCCTCTGTATATTTTCTATTCATTATATTCAACATTTTATAAATGAGTGGTTATATTGTGATATACTGCAGTTTCATTTGGGAAAGTATTTTTACTAATATAATAATATTGATTTCAAGCGCTAAGCAGAAGTGAGAGATAATGAAAAGCACTGACACATTGAATGCTCCATCATCCTCCCATCCTCCCATCCTCCCATCCATCCCTCCCTCTGCCTGTCCTCTTTTGTCAGGCCTTATTATTGAACATGTGTCCTCTCTGCCCCTGCCATTAACCAACCCCACCCTCACACGCGGTTTTCAATGCACAGGCGCACACATACGCGCGACGTGCAGCTCACACGCCTGCACCGCTAATTGACATGAGGAGTTGGTGCATCTTTCATCATTCTCCGCCGAGACAAATCCCAGTGTGTGTTTGTGTGTGCATGAGTGCGTGTGTGCGATGTGAGCGGGGAACGGGATCAAAGGGGGTCCTCTAAGCGGCCTACCCCAGACCTCTCAGCCTCTCTCTAGACTCCGTAATGCGGCCGGGAAAAACCAAATATCTAGCTCATACTTCACAAGTACCAGAATCTCAATGTGCAGTGGGTTTATCTCACTTCTGCTTAAGAATCATTCACAAAGAGTAAAAGTTAAATTCATTCTTAATGCTGCAGACTGCTTGCCCGGGCAGAATGCAAGATGCAATTGCGGCAAAACATGGGGTTATAATTACTTTATCCCTTAATAACAAGAAGCTAAATCAGTTAGGCACTCTGTAAGTATAACATTACCTCCACAATAACTATCCATCACATTTGTTGTTCTGCAGATTGTACAGACATGTAATTGTGAATCATTCAACCTAATGGAGTCGTAACCCAATTAAATGCTATTGATTTTGGATTAAATATGCATACAGTCAAGTAGAGAGCAAACATTCTTTTTTTTTTCTGTTTGACAAAATCAAAAATAGAAGTATGAAACTTGACTCTCATAATGCTTGTTTTACTGGAATATGTACACAACTCATGAAAACTAAGATTCAATTTGGAATTCAAAAAAAACTCCTGGCTTGATTATTGCCATTAGCTGAACTGTCGAAAAACATCTGTGGGCTTCAAGTAACCCTGCTTTTTCTGGCTCCTTCTGTTCAGATTGATGTTTAGAAATATATAGTCAGGATGCGCGTCATGGCGCTGGCGTCGATGATACCACGGAGTGGTAGATGAGGTTGAGACATGCAAATAAAAATACATACGGCGATAAAACCGCTGATTTAAAGAGGTGACTCTAAAGAAGAGTGTGGTGTGAGAAACAAAACTGTAAGGCACATTCCACTGAGATAAGAAATGTACTATGCACTAAACTTAAAAACAAGATGCCACTTGAAGAGAAAATTAACAGTCAGAGCACGGTGAGTTTACCTCTCTACTCAAAGTCAAGTTCACACAAGCAGAGGGGAGCAAAGGAAACTCAAGAGCTACAGTCCTTGTTTCAGTTAGGCACTGGTAAGTAAAACTTCTATAAAACAAAGGCAAGCTATGTCCTCGGGGCAAGCTGCTTGATTCAGAAGCCCTGAAAGCCAACACTTGATCTGTTCAGTGATGATACTCTGGACTTGCTCTCAGGTAACATGGGGACCCCCCTTTTCTCACACATACAGGCATGAAGTCATAGAAAACATCCAATGCAGAAAATCTAACACGAAGGTATACGTACACGGCTGCTGTAATGCAAACACCACCTCTGAACCTTCAACACAAACACCTCCACAAGCCCTCTCCTCCCCCTCC
>JASGAT010366624.1:0-31434 GCA_030220025.1 Chelon auratus | reverse complement strand
GTCCTGTCTTCCAATATTTGCATCAAAACAGAACAGAAAACGGATAAACAAGCATCTTTTATGTTAACACTGAACACTAAATAACTTTAAAGTTATAGTATTATTGCATGGCTTCCTTACTGGGATGCATTTTATTCTACTGAAGCTTGTTATTGTTACTTCCCTACATTGTAAATCCAGATGAATGACATTAAGTCATGCATAAAACTACCTCTAAGGTCCAATCCAGTATTCAGCTTAATTTATCCAACACCTCACAACCCACCTCTAGCATGCATTCTTCACAACGTAAGGTTATAAATTTTGCTTGTCTAAAGGCAAGGCTAAGAAATATTCATTGGTAGTCTTAATTTGAGTGTTGTCAAGCAAAACATGCTGAGTGTCTGTCAACGTGTTGCTGTAAGATTATAACAGAAATGGCCAAACCCAAAGAGCTAATCTTTAGCTGATGTAACCAAAAGCCTTTTTCATTGCCTTCCTTATTAGCTCATTTGTGTATGTGGTTTTACTTCTGACGCTGGTGGCTTTTTCTAATCACAAATGAAAAGCTCTTGCTTGTTACTCATCTGTTAGATGTTTTTCCTCATATAGCTTCCTTATATTGACAAAATGCAAAGCACTGGCTGTTTAGTGACTCAGTAGTTTANCTATTCAACTAGCTCAATGGTTGAAATATGATTTTCTGTCTATCTTTACAGGCCGCTGGGGTTGCCAAGAGCTGAAACCATATATATACACAACCCCAGCCAGGAAGTTCCTGTGACACTGCTGTCAATGTTTACATCCAGCAGACATTTTTACATACCTTCCTTTCACAGAAGAGTAAGTGTCCAGTGATGTTAAGAATTCAAATCCCTTGTGAATTTTGTGGAAATAACTTTTCGTGTCCCGTTCCCTTTCTCTCCCAGGTGATCCCACCCAGAGGGAAGGCATCTTTTAAACTAATTTTCCTCCCGTCTGAGGAGGGCAGTGTAGAAAACACATTATTTATAAACACATCGGCCCATGGGCTGCTATCATACCAGGTCAGTTTACACGAATACACGTTGCACTCTATCTTCTCTTGGGTTGGTGCATGAGGTCCCTCTTCTTCCTCAGCTTTTATCTTCAGATAGTAGACAGAACATGCTGGTTTGGGATCTAAAATAGCACCAGACCAGAGGTTATTTTCTTTCTTCTTCTACTTCCACAATGCTTGTTTGCACTTTTAGTCCCGCATACACACGCTCAGAAACTCAGAAGTAAGTCAAAATGCTGTTGTTTGAGGGTGGATAACTTTTTATTGAACTGGCAGTGAGGAAGTTGGTAAGACAAATACCCTAGAATAAATAAAATAGCCTACCCTAAAAGAATGGTCTACCATAATTTACTTTTAATTTAAAGCTGAAATACAGTACAATACAATTAGTGCCAAATAAATAAGTCTTATTTCACTGACTTTCAAGGTCAAGCTTCGTAGCGTTTTGGGTCACTTGGACAAAAAGCTTGTTGTATGTTGCATTCAGATTAGTTTTTGTGAAAGCTTGAGGAAGCTGTGGATTTCACACGTTAGATCTGCACCAGTGTTCCTGAGGTGTAGCTTGTCAGCAGAAAGCAAAGACACATAGACACACACACACAGACACACACAGACACTCTTACGTGAACTTCTGTGCACAGGTGCCACTCCCACTCACGTGTTTCAAGACTTTTACTTGATTTTCATTCCTCACCTGTGAAATGTGGAGTTTTTCATGCTTTAATGCTATTAAATGAAAAATGTCAGTTAAAAAAATGCATTTAGCTCACTACAATCCAGTAACAAGCATCAATAGAAGCACTTTATCTGTCTTATATGTATCAAGTGAATAAGTAAAGCTTAGATGGGCTTACTATCCTTTTAACTACTACTAAAATGCTACATCCTTCATAGTGTTAAAATATTCGCTGTCTTGCTTTTGGGTTGCACTTATTTATCACTCCACAACATTTTCTACAATATTAGCTGCTCAGACTCGGTGACAGTACCTCTTTGTCTGCTTGTTGACTGCCTGGTCTTAATATAATGCACGTGGTGGTTGAGAATCTTTTCACAAACTTTTTAACTGCTTCTTTTCCAGGTATTTGGTGTTGGAGCCCACCAGGGTTCATTAAAATCTGTCCAAAGAAGGGATAGTCTGCTAATATTCCCTCACATCCAGAGCATTAAGCTGACCCAAACTCAGGTACGTTGTTAAATGTCTTTGTACTTTGTCGCACACACTAGTGAGAGACAGCTCATCATTGGAAACAGCTGATTTCCTTTTTCCTGCTGGGTCTGATAAACAGGCTGGTGCATACATACACACAGGAGCTTTGTTATACACCCGGACGTGCACTTGCCGTAATTAAATTACTGAATGTGTGTGCAAGTCAGCCTGAAGGATGCTGCTATTTTCTTGCTTAAAAATGTTAATGTTTCTTGCCTATATATCACACATAACCAATTGTTAGCGCTTTGCGCACATTTCACAACTGTGATGGACTGAAACCGTTTCTGAACTGCTGCATAGTTTTTGAAACAAACCAAGGGAGTGAAAGTGTGTGTTAGAAGCTTCTGAAAGGAGTCCTCGCCTCCACAACAGGAAGTGGGGTGGCAGTTGCAAAATGTCAGCTTGGCCGTGTGCAGAGAGAGAAATGAGCTCTCACAATCACTCAGACTGTGGCTAAATGCAGCTCGTGTGTAATTTCATTTCAGAAAGCTCCCAATATTTCCACATGAAGTTAACGAAACATTGTATGTCTGTAACTTCCTCAGTTTCTTCTAGTTAAATTTCCAATTCTCCAAATACACAATATACTGTTTTTGTATTTTCCATTTCCACTGCTTAATATTGCATGCTACGTTTAATTCCTACATTTAATCACTGTAATCATTGTCAATAGATTTTAGATGATTTTAACAACAAAGCATAAAAAAGTTTTTGGGTTTATTTTGGTTGTTTTTTTTTTTTTTGTTACTGTCCCATTTCAGTCAATATTGCAGGAACTTAGCTTGTTTCCAAGCTACACATCATGGTTTAAATCCTTAACAGCAGCATTTCTTATCTAGTTGTTTACAAGGTGAAAAACCGCCCTGTTGAAGTGCTGAATTGCCCTGTAGCACCAGTAGACTTCAGTCCCGTCAGACTGCACTGAAAAGCCAGTCGAAAAGAAAATATATGAACCCATGATTGCTTTTGTTCCTGCAGGAAGATGCCTCTAACATCACTATACTGGGTCTAGTCCTGGAGTGCAGCTTACCGAAGAGTGTGCTGAACAATCCTCAGGTACTTCTTCTCATCTGTTCTGACCAGCCACATTTTTACCTGTACGAAGGATGCACAGGCCTGTATTCAAGACCTCGTATAAAGATAGGGTTCCCAGGTTGTTTGAGGAAAGAGAAATTATCTTCTTTCTTATGACTCAAAATAGTGTTTAACACCCTGAAATTCATACATTTCTCTGTATCACACTTGTGGATATAAATGGTTAATGTGCAGGTAGTCAAAAGCAAGAATGCATGAGAGGAATAGAATAAATAAGCAGTTCAGTGCGTACTTTTTATGTGCGACCATTCACCGTTTTTAGTATCCTCTTTGCAAAACGAAGCCGAGCCCCTGCTTTCATCATGCCCACTCCTCTTGAGCAGAAGGCCAGCTAGTCTAAAACTTCCTCAGACAGCCGGCCTCGTCATCTGAGTGCCTTCTGTTTTCTCCAGAACCCCTGAGGAGGGTGCGATCTCTTGCCAGACTTTTAATTGCTTTCTCAAGAGACTCTGTAATTGACATGGGCCTTCCAGTGCTCATGTGGCACAATACACATAAAGTCGAGAGACGGCAGCGGACAACCTAACTATACTCTCATAATTATACAAAATGACATCATCTTCGCCTTCTGTTGCATGAGTGTCCCAGCTGTGACCTTAGGCTGATATCCAAGATCAGCACCTGCTCCTTCACTCTTTTACAAGTCTTAACCAGAACAACTGACAAATGGCCTTTGGTCAGTGTCGATTCTGCCCAGATTAAACTTGCCTAACAGGAAGTCAGCAGTAGCCTTGGTTTCAAGGGATTAGGTTTTGCTATTGAAGGCTTTGAGCCCCCTGTGGCACCAAGCCAGGGCATCTGTCTACAAGTTGTTAAGTGGTGATTCACCCACTGAGGCGGAGTGAGATCTGCACTCTCCCTGTACAGATATGTCAGATTTGAGGTTTTAGTTCCATGGTGGAGGTGAAAGAGGGAAGGTGGGGTAGTAGTAGTAGTATTCTTGCCCACTTCTTCCCATCCATTAATGTGCAGTATGGCCCTGGGTTCTCTTGTACCACTTGTTAAAATGTAAAATCACATCTGTCTTTTTAGCATCCAGATTACCCTTTTTCATTTGTCTTCTACACCTTAATCTTTATTATTTGTTCCTTATTGTTGTCACGCTACTCCTCTTTTCCTTTTGCTCGGTGCATGACTGGTACGCCCTTCCTGTCGTTTCCCAGGGGTCCTGCCTCCAGAGTGAGGAGCGCCTCAGTCTGCAGATTAATCTGTCTGCCCGCGGTGACCAGCCCACTGACCTGGACAAGCTCAAGCCGTACGTCATTGAGCACATTTTGGTCCTGCTGGTCGCCCCTACCGCCGGACAGGCTGCATTAGGTGAGTGCCTACGAGTGTCTGGAGGCAGCTTCACTGTGTCACTGTAGTACGCATGCAGCTTGATCCTGTCTGGAGTGTCATTCATAAATATTTATTCAGTTTGGAGACAGAAACATGTAGACAAGTACTTCTGGTTTGTCAGCCTCCATTTGAATTTCCTCCTTAAATACTTTTTCTTTCTCTCAAGCTTGTGGTAGCGCTGTAAAAACTATGAAATAACATTTTGACGCAACATGTAGACTTCCAGAAGTGCATTTCCTACAGCTGCTTTCTTTTGACTCTTTGGAAAACATTTAAAAAATGAGATGATAACATTGCTATTTTGAAAACAAGAGTGGACATCAGACATCTCATTCCAACTCACTAAAGAATAACACGGGGGCTAGAGATCAAATTTAATTAGCCACAGTTGTCTACACAGCATTTTCATCTGTGTTCAGTAGCTGTGAATAGTTTGACACATTTTTGCCAAAGTGGTTTCTAAAAGCATATCGTCACAGTTTCAGCATGCAGTGTTAGACGATTTCTTTCACCAGAATGCTGAACTGTGACTTGTGTTACTGTTTTTTTTTTTTAACCAGACATCATAGCTTTCCTCAAGCTGTCATGTTCTCTGTGTAGCAGAAAATGTAGATGTTGGCATAAGCTGGATTGCAAATAAATCTGTTCGAACATCTTTTAACAGGGGATCCAAAAATAGGAGTTTATATGTTAAATTCTGGAGGGAAGAAGCTCTACGTAAAGGTGAGAGTTTCTCTTTCTTTGTCTTTATCACGGAAGTAGACGTAGAATTATTCTGGCTCTGACGCTGTGTTTTATGTGCCCCAGGACATGCAGGTGCTATCAAAAGTGGAGGCCAGCCTGGACTTTAATCAAGTTCTTCTGAGGCCAGAAGCAAAAAACTTCACTGAAGTAGCTAACATGGCATGCAGAGGTGAAGTCTCATATGAGTTCAAAGAATTTCTTTTCAGCTCATATCATTTCTGAGTGAAAATGCATTTCAGTGTCTTGAATCTGATCAATCTGATTATTTTTTTTCTTATATCAGGTTCATTGCCAGGCCATGGACGGAAATGCATAAGTCATATCAGTTTAAAAATCATGGGAAACAGGACAACCTGTAACTTTCCTGGACTACATATCACACACGGGTAACACACGAAATTTCGTGTTTTCACACTCGTAGCCAAACAGGTTTTGGAAAACTGCATTTTTAAATATGGACAAGCACTTAATAATGTCTGTGTTCTGGTGAAAATTACAAAGGAACTACACAGCACTTGAAATATTGTAAATTACATCCATCAAGTTGTCTAATAATGTAATTTTCTTATCACTTTATACAGATGGAGTGTTGGGGATTTGTTCAGCCTGTTTCAGGTGAAACAAAGCAACGCCAACCAGGTGGACCTGTGGCTCACAAACCCCTTCCCTCATTCCCTCACCATGTTGAACGCCAGCCTCTCAGAGAAGCTGCAGGGAGTAATGAAGGTATACTACATGATGTGATGATAAAACGATCATCAGAAAACCTTTTTTAGTTTATGTCTCATAGACTCTGACCTAAAACGCTTCATTCATTTGTCAAATGTATTCTAAGTGGAGGACAAGATTTTACAGACTATCTCTGCTGCCCCCTGTCTGTCAGGTGATGAACTTCAGCAGTCCTCTGACAGTTCCTCAGGGCTGCTGGCCTATCCTGTCCCTCCAGCTGCTCTCGAGGGCCCTGCCCATCAACCACATGTCCACCCTGAGTCTGGATACCAGCCTGGGCACACCCCTGCACATTCCACTCTACTTTCAGTCTTCTTCCTCTTCCAAGGTGAAATACCAGAGCAAACGGCTCGTTAGTATTGTGGTGGACTGGGTATCGGTGTAGAAAATCAAATGTGCTAATTGACAATGTGTCTGCCAGCAGGAGGAAGTGGTGTTTGAGGCTGAACAAGAGTGTGAACGTCCCTGCCCTCTTAGATTATCTGAAACAGGTGAAATTTGGCACCTCATAATTTAGAGGCAAAAATCTAATCTGATTTTTTTTGTTGTATATTAATTGATCTTTTTTTTTTTTTCTTGTAATGTCCTAATAGGCCGTTCAGAGTGGCAGCGATCTCTCCTCCCAGACTTTTTCCCGTCGTCCTGGGCCGTGGACAGTAAACTGGCAGCTGAGCTCTGCTCTCGATGGCAGAGTCACACTGACAAGTTACCTTGCAGGTCATTCTCAGATGCAGCACACACATTTCAATTCCCTTTTTCTGCAATTCATTCCATCATTATTTCGCATTAATCATAATATTAATCAAGTTTGGTATTCTCAGGTGGCCCAGACTCCCCGTGGAGGCATCCTCTCCTCTGGACTTTGGTGCCACACCTGTCAATGAGAGCAAGGTGGGTGGGCTGTTTTTAATGATTTTATCTCCTGAAAACAATGTAATTCTTCTAATTGGGATGTGAAAGAAATAAATAGTCTCCCCCTTTAAGCCCGTATTCAGTACATACTTGAAAGCAAATTGCCAGCGTCCACTGTGACATTTTATCTAATAGAAAAACATTGTTTTGTTTCCATCCTAGGTGAAGATCCTCATGCTGAAGAATCCTTCATCTTCAGTGGTCTCTTTAGAGATACGAATCCTCTCCATGTACCCTGCGCCGCTAGAGGCTCTGGACCTCCTCACCAAATGGTAAACCGTCAAGAAATTGTTTATATCTTAGAGAATGAATCAGCAATGATGCTACACGTGCTTCTGGTAGATTTATAAATGTGATTTGTGTGTTGTTTTTTTTAATGACAGGTTTAATATCAGCCCTCTTTCTGTCAACATCAGTACAACAGAGTTCTCTCTACTGGTTTCTCCCCCCAAGGTAAATCTAAAATCACCTGGAAAAAAAAACCCTGAAAACAAAACTGTGTCACTGTTTTTGTATGTATTACATTTTGCCTTCCCTTAAAAGCCGTTTCTCCTCATCCTTCTTAACTTTTTTTTTATTTCCTGTGTGTTTCTGTGCAGCAGGGTGAGAGTATGAGGCATATAAGAGGAGAGGGTGTCGTCCGTCTGTTGCTGCAGCCCTGGGAGTCCAGAGAGGTTGCTGTGGTCTTCACTCCCTCCGAACACAAACCCACCACTACCGTTCTTATTATCAGGTATTCTTGCTAGTGGGTCGTGCTTGTTCATGTCTTCTGTGTGTATTCACTGTCATGTTGGTTTACATCTCTCTTCTTTAAGGTGTGTGCCAAGGCCTTAGTTTGTGTTCTTTATTGTTTTTCAGGAACAACCTGACAGTGTTTGACATGGTGACTGTACAGGGCCACGGGGCCAAAGAGCTGCTAAGAGTTGGAGGCAAACTGCCGGGCCCTGGAGCCTCTCTACGCTTCAACGTTCCTCAGTCAACTCTAATGGAGTGTCGTGATGGTAAGCTTGATGTATAAACTTGATATTAATATGTGGCTGTTAGGTGATATTCCCCTTATTGAAGACAGAAAAGAATAATACGACTGTTTGTTATTCACAGGTCTGCGCACCAATAAGCCACTATTCGCCATCAGAAAGAGTTTTAAGGTGGAGAATGCAGGAGAGCTTCCTCTGACGGTCATGTCGATGAATATAAATGGTTATAAGTGTCAGGGATTTGGCTTCGAGGTGCTGCAGTGTCATTCCTTCAGCCTCGACCATAACACGTCCTCTGAGATCACCATCGCGTAAGTGTTTTCTAAAGTGTCCCTTTAATCCCCTTAATTAATGTTGTCTTTGTCACTGACTTTCCAGTATCTGGTTTACTCATCTGCAAACAGTGCCCACATCTTTCCCTCTTTTACATCTTTCCGCCTTTCATTTTGTTCATTTGCATTTCCCTCTGTCTGACGTTGACCGTCTGTGTTCTCAGGTTCACTCCAGACTTCACTTCATCCTGGGTGATTCGGGACCTCACCCTGGTGACATCACGTGGAACCTCTTTCCCCTTTACCCTCAACGTGACATTGCCCCACCACATGTTGCCTCTCTGTGCCCAGGTGGTTCCTGGCCCCAGCTGGGAGGAAAGTTTCTGGGTGATCACCCTCATCTTTACATGGTTAGTAACTTAAATTTTCTGGCGGCTAGAAGAAGTAACAGATTTGGTAAATATTTATTGATTGGAGTCGATTCTTTTGACCGAAATTATCAGGCACCTTATTTATTTTTTTGTTGTAAGTGTGAATGTCATATGACGTTTATCTCTGTTGCAGCTTCTCCTTATTTGGTGTATGTCTGATGGCCTTCCATCAAGCGCAGTACATCCTCAGTGATTTCTCAGCACCTGGCATCAGGAGCAACCACAACTCTGTCATGTCACGGGACAACGGCTCAGTCAATAATATCACACCCAATGGAGTAAAGTATGTCCACTGTTTTCTCTTGTATTTTATTCACAATTCATAGACATAGCACGTGGATTAAAATAACATTTTGGGGTCTGTTGTTGCAGTAAAACCAAAGGCAGTTGTAAGACCTATGTGGACACCTGTCACACATCAGATAAAGGTAAGGGGCGTGGGTCTCCAGCTTTGGCCAATATCCCCGCCTCTCGTCCTCAAACCTCAAAGAAAGGCTCCTCCACCACCCCATCCCAACAACAGAAGAAACCCAAAGTTTCACTCTATTACATCAAGTATAAGCCCAGCTCATCCACAGCTGCGGCTGTGCCAATGGATGAAGAGCCTGGAGACCTGACACCAGACCCGATGCCAGACCCCGATGTCTGCAACAACAACCAACCAGCTTTCATCAGTGAGCTGGATAAAAAGGCACCCATAGACTATCAAGAAGACGTCCAGAGCACTATTGAAGATGGAGTGCCGGCAGCAGTTATGTTTCCCATGGAAATACCTGCTGCTTTCCCAGAGGATGTCACGTTGGTTCCAGGACCTAGACCGGGTCTATTAGTGTGTAGTCCTGTAGAGAAGAGCTGCACAGAGCACTATGCAGAGAAGATGGACTCTGAGAAAAGGGACAGCTCTGAACTGGAGGTAAGGATTAATGTATTCAATTAATCCTAGTATTCAAATACTTTGCAGATTTATTCAGACGTGGAAACATTGTCAGAGTTATTACAGCTTTGTTTGGTTAAAGTTTTTATATTATAATATGGGGTATTTATACAAGATAGAAGAAATCTTAGAATTACAATGCTAACATGTTGAAAGCAACTGACTCTGGTAATGTGAATATCCTCTGAATATACAACACAATCTTTACCAAAAGAACAAAGACTAAACTTGTTTCCTTATAAAGTGTGTTTAGTTTTTTTTGTCCTAAACACTTCCAAACTTTAAAATCAATCTTAACTGCCTTTATTTGGGTTTAAAAAAAAAAAAATCTGTAACTGTGTATTAACCTTGATCATCATCTATGTTTTTTTCCTCTCCAGCTGAAAGAAGAAGCCAAAAAACAGAAAAAGAAAGCACCGAGCGCAGAGGCTGGCATTTCAGCAGGGAACAATAAGGGACGGAGGAGTCGCAGGAAGACCGAGAATGTCGCCAGGTACTATTTGTACACATACACTTATTTTTATGTTTCAGAGCGTGCGTAGAAAAAGCAAACGCAGCACATCAAATTACTGCTCAGATATGACAGCGTCTCAAGTCACCAAATAATAAAATAACTTGTGTTAAGACTCTGTCTGTCTGATTGCTACTATAGTGCTCCTGAGCACAATGTGCTAGTGATGACAGTGAAAGAAAGTGATTGGAAAACCGGGGACACCAACATGAATGGAGCCCTCAGCAGGAACCACTGCTTCAGTGGCTCCAAATCAGAGGTGCCAAAACCTGGACACATTGCCGACAGCCCCCTTAAACAGAATGGTGGGTCTCCTACTTACGCAATTAACTACAGCATCTGTAACTCGACCATAAGTTGTTGATATACCCTCTCTTTGAACTGCTGCAGTTCTTTGTTTTAACAGTAATAATACGTGGTACATCGGTAAGAACGCTCGATTTCTGTGTCTCTTCTGGTAGGTGTGTGTCCTGCTCGCCCTCGGAGAAAGTGTGCCACAGAGCGGCGTGTAGGCGGAGTGTGTGAGTCAGGCTCAGACTCTGGCAGCTCGTCGGGTAGTGTGAGGGCCAGCAGAGGGAGCTGGGGCAGCTGGAGCAGCACCAGCAGCATGGAAGGAGACAAGGACCTCAATGCCCGAACGCACCCCTGCACTACCTCATCTAGAAAAAGTATGGAGCGCTAACAGTCTGCTTCTATTAGAAAACTTAATTCTGGTTTTAGTACTGCAGTACTTCTCTCTTTAGGTTCATAACAAGTTTCTATGAATCCAAGTGTAGTTAGTAACTGTGGAAAACAGCTGCCACATTCTGACATAAGCCTTGTTGGTTTTTCCAGGGGACTCCATGCAGTACACTGTCTACCCAGCAGAGAGAGACTGCTACCAGACCATGAATACACACTGCAAGTCTCTGAGGTACTTTTGCACACAAACACCCTCTGCTAAATACAAGAACTGCTGATTTTCACAATGATATGTGCATGACGCAATTTATCAAAGATACAAAACACAGAAACAGAAATTGTACCTGGGGATGAACGTCAATGTGCAAATTAACGTATTTACATAATCAGATACATGGAAGTAGAGTTGCAGACCTTTAGTGAACTCTTTTGACGTTAAATAATGTTATTTAAATTATGTACATATGTGTGACTGTTTTTATTATTCACTTTCCTAGAAAACACCGGTGTTTTTTTAACTATTGCCTTTCCTCTGTTTAGCATGAACAGCTTGTATCGTAAAGACACGTGCCAAAGCCCAGAAACTCCTGCATCCAGCTTCACTCCGAGTTTTGCTGCTGTTGCTGCTGGAACGGAAAGGAACATGGGTAAAAACATTTATAAATACACTCTTGATTTGAAAGCAAATGTAAACTTTAAAAAGGGAGTGGTGGTGGTTTTAATGTCGCTGTCATTTTACCACACAGACCTGACAAGTCAGTATCTGCCCGAGGAGACGTGGTCAGCTCCATCCATCCCACTCACCAATGAGTTCAGATACAACGCCACCGAAGCTCTTCCCTACGTACCTCAACCAGCAAATCCAGGCCCATACAATGGGTAAGTGTTAAAAATGTCTTTGTAATTCTAAAGAGATCGTAAACCCTGCACCGAACAAAGCCATGAAGAAAGCACAGAACATAAATCAGCCTGTTGTCTATAAAGCAGTCATCATGAACAGCATCTCTAACCGTTGATTAGTAAGCACATGACACGTCTCCTGATACAGTTATCTAGTTGTAATAATATTTTTTCTGGTGCTGCAGCAGTGTGTGTTTGTGTTCCGGTTGATTAGCGTTACAGTTTTATCTGTTGCTTTTAAAACTACGCAAATGTTTCCTTGTCTCCTGCAGGTTTACTTGGAATAGTGCCAACAGCCATTGCAACAGTCCCTACGCCTACTGTGAGGAAAGCAACTACATAGGTACAGGCTTAACCCTCATGATAAGCTATACTTGTACATTAATTTTTTGGTGTGTAAGGTCCCAATTTCATTCAAATGAAGGAATTAAATACTGCAAAGCTTCAGTAGACTTCATCCATTAGGTTTCTGTGGGTTCCAGCCAGTTCTCATCATTCGTTTGTTGCTCTCGCTTCGAAGGTAACGGCACGTTCCCGAGTGCTTTTCCCGGTCCAGAGGGCCAGAACACGCACGGCAATCAGGTCAGCTGGAGTGAGGAGCAGCCTCAGGAATCGCCCTCAACCTGGGACACAGCAGCCTGTGTGGGCAGCAAGGTGACGCTTCGTAATACTAAACTCAAGACGGTTTGAAACAACACCGAGTCATCTGACTGTGATGCTTCTGCAGTCAGATGTATTATTACATTTAATCATTCAGAGTCAGTTCAGAGCAGATAATCATTATTTTGGTCAGTTAGTCAATCTTCCTTAACTAATAATGTTTGTGAAAGGTGTCTATAATGAAACCACACACTGAAACTAAATATGTATGATCAAGCAACTTATATATACTGGCTCTAAACACTCAGATGAGAGGTCGACATGTGTAAATAGGGCCGGCTGGGTATCACTACAGATCTCCTGAATCCATTTCACAAGGTCCAGATTCAATTAAATGTCAGTTCGTTTGAGGATATTTTAGTTTTAAAACAATTTTACCCTTTCTTTAAACTAATGCTGTCACCGGTTCCAGGGATTTGTGGGTATTCTCCTCGTGCGTATGACTTAGCTCTTACACTTAATGAATGCACTCAGCTTTCAGACCTGACGTTGCTCTGAGAGTTGTAACTTCTGTCATGTGATCTCCCTCACCTGGGGACTAATCTCGTTGCACACTTTGTAACGAGAGGATGGAGGAAACGGCACGTATTTAAAAATGATATCGGATCGTTCAAATCAAGATTCGCTTTTATTTATCCCACCCCGAGAGAGCAGTGTAATTTTTTTTTTTTTTTTCACAGGAACTACACAGTTTCCCTTTTGTAATCAAGAGATGATGCAAAAGTGATGCACATAAGCTAACTATAAAATAATAACTCTAAACCTTCCCACATTTCATCAGGGCCGTTGAAAGACTTCTGTAAATATCAGTTGCTCCAAACAATAACGTCGTGGACGGACTGGTCGAACGAAATTGAATCCATCTGTGAATAGTGAACACACGGCAGCGGTGGCCAGATTGCTGCATTACAATACTCTTTATTCTGACACATGCCAACTTCAACACTCAAATAACTGTAAGGTGCGTGTTAACAGATAGATTTGGTGTCAAAAGCTTCACTGACTCCTTTGTTCTGACCTCGGTACATTTTTAGAGGAAGTTGTTGGTTATTCATAAAGATACAAGGAAGAAAAACATCCTGTTTTTAAAAGCAGGTTAAATCTTTCAGGTAGTGCAGGTGTGTGGTCAGGCATTGAGCTCCATCTTAATTTGTTTTTTGTGGCTTCTGCTTTTTGCGTTTACCGCTCCAGCACTCTTCATCGCATGTCAGTGATATAATTTAATTATATAAATGGTACCGGTCACTGCACGTGTCTAGTTTCCCGACAACAGCAGGATTTACGTTTTTTTTACACACTTGAAAACAGTCTTGGTGTATTTTTGCCTTTGTGAATGTGGCAGTGTGGAAACAAAGATAGGGAAAGAGAGAAATAAAGTGCCCTGATGTACAACAATACAGCCGAAGTACTTGCGTCTCAACTCCAAGTCACTACAGTATTCAAAGAGAGGACCGTTTTCCTGAGGATGAGAGGAAGTTTACTGTCATTATTAGAGCGGAAAGGTCATTTTATTGTAGCTGAGGAGGAGAAAGTTGATTATAAAGCTGGGAAACGACGAGCAGGTCGTCACTGCAGGGAACAGATGGTAGCAGAGAGCACAGTGACAGGTACAGTTAGATAACGTGTACATCTTCTTTAGATGTCTTTGTGCAGCAGTTCCTGAGCTGATGTTTGTCTCCCCCTTTAATCCTCCACAGCCATACTTCTCGGGTACCCGCAGCCTGTCCCCCATGTCCAGCCTGTTTGGCTCCATCTGGACACCACAGAGCCACTTCCAACCTGAGCGATCAGCCCCAATGTCGCCCGTGTCCCCCATCGCACCCATCACCCCCATCACCCCTCCTCGCTCCCCCTACAGCCGGGAGCCGGGGGGGACCTGCGGCCCGATCCAGTACTCCAGCTTCAACCCCTTCGGCCCCCACATGAACCTGGACATATGGAACTCTTCGTCCAACCGCAGCTCCAACTCCCAGCTCTCCAACGACTCGGGCTACTGTGGAGATGTTTAAGATACAGAAATAAAAACAAAAAAAAAGGAAAACGGCAGACCTTAACAATAATTGCAAACATATAAAACATTGATATGTAAAAGAAAGGAAATAAAAATGAATGTTCTTTTATCATTAATGGGGAAAATGTGAATTTTTCTTTTATGTTCCCATTTTCAGATGTTAAATGTTGTGAAAGGTTCAGCATTTGTTGTATATTTTTCTAGATGTTTTGCAGTTTTGATCATAGAAAATTAAAAAAAAAAAAAAGGTTTTGTACTTGAACGACATCAGTCTTCTTTTTAATTACATACTTCAGGTTTTCAGTTGTTAATATCTTTTTTTTTTATTATGATTTATGCACTTGTCAGCCTTTCTGGGCTTCACTCTGAAGTTTGATGATTGGAGTCGCTCGTCAGAGTCCAACCACCAAACACAGCTCCCAACCTACACATACACACTTGGTCAGACAAACCACATGAAATGACAGAGAAGCACCATATAATAATAACACAGGATGGTTAGATAAAGGTAAAATGTTACGCTGCAGAAATGTGACATAGTTTAGCCACTCCTATATAAATCTCTTTACTTACCGGACTCTGAACACGCATAAATCATGTTCATTTAAGAAAGGCTACTAGAGAGTTAAGATGCTTTACAACAGAGGACATGAGACAGACAGACACAAATATTAAAAGAAATCAGTCCTCTAGAGACTAATCTGCAAAACACAATCTTGTGTTAAACAATAAAGCGCTTAATAATTGTTAAACTATTAACAGACATGAAAAGAATTTCCCATAAACGATTTAAAGAGCTGAGGAATTAGGCTCGCCCTTCTCTTAAACTGTTTTATAACCATGCCATCAATTAACAACGTTCTTTATGTCCAAAATATTTGCCGGCAAATATGTTTCATATTTAAAACATTTCAAAGAGTCAGCGCACAGGATATCACTGTTCCTATAGTCTAGTCATAGTAGTGTGTGTACCATTGTTTCTGATCCCACCAGCTCTCTGCAGGGAACTGTGAAACAATCCACCAACTGTACGGGTTTTTGTGACTCTCATCAGAAAGTGCTGCAAGGACGATGTCGCTCTATTTCTGTCCTCTCCACTTCCTCATAAGACAGTATAAATGATGTGAGAGACGGGAAATTATTTAACTACAAACTAGTGGTGCAAAGTAGGACAACGTCCTGTGTTACTGCACTGGCAAGAAGTTTCATCTCTCAGCAAGACGGCCACACTGATCAAGGTATTTCTCTCATTTCTCTCATTGTCACACTTTATAGATAGAGGACTGATCAGGACTGCTATGCATTTTCATTTTTTTTTATTATTATTAACAGATTATAGTTGTGAAGTTTCAAAAAGCAATTGGTTTAATATCTGTGACACTGAATAATAAAACAGTAAATGCTGTGGTGGAATGTAACAACTTATTTACTTAACTGTTTTATTTAACAAATTTGAAGCAGTGAAAGTAAAACATAAAATTAACATAAATAACATATTTAACATAAATTAAAATATTTGGATTGAATTAAATGTAGGTTATGATCATGTATGTAACCTTTTCAAAACTCTTATCAATTTATGAACTGGTTTTATTACAGCCAAACACAGTTCTCAGTTTTGCCTGGCTGCCTTGTGTACATTATTTTCTCGTAACCGGATATTATAAGAAGACTCTATTTAAAAAATGCAGCTTGTGTTTTGTGCAACCGGTTAAGGAAAATGCAAGAATCTGGCCACGCAACTTTAAGACATGTAATTATATCCGTGACACACTCCTAGTTTTTTTTAATTTTTTCGCGGACAACATTTTGACTCATTACTGTGGGAAAACAACGTAGAAGTGTAAATACTAAAACTGCATTTTTGTTCAGTATCCTGGAACAGTGTAATACGCACTATACTAATAGGATAAAGTTGGTAACTTCTGAGCTTTAGCAAGTTAATGCATGCCCCACAAAATGTTTTAAAATGGAAACTGGACTTGAATTAAACTTTTTAAAACCTTTTTTGGATATACTATGACCTGGATGACTGAGAATCTTCACAGACATGTTACTGCATGCTGTGTAAATGGACAGTATTTTAGTAAAAATTAGAACTTAAACAATTCTACATTACCCAAAGAAATTATAACCTTTCCCTTTGATCACAGTGATGGCTTCACAGACTGATGCGCCGGCTCATCAACCACAGCCAGTAACTGTATTTTTAGCCTGATGTAACAGAGTGGGGGACAGGTTTATGTCATTTTCAGTCCACCAGTCCACCCATGCCGAAATGTACGACAAAGACTGACACCAAATTCGCTCGTCCATGCACAACCATGATGTATTACCTTTTTTGTGTGTGTGTTTTACAGGATCATGGCCGTGTTCGTGTTTGTCCTCCTGCTCGTCTTGCAGAGCTTCTTGGAGTGCAGGCCACAGTGCCACCGCTGTGAACAGACATCCTGTAACTGCTCGAGACTAAACCTGAGGGAAGTCCCCGCTCCCCCTACGAAGCTCATCACCGAACTCGATCTCTCTTTCAACAGACTGGAGAAAATAAAGAACGATGACTTTCTTGCTTACGGCACTTTAAGGTCGTTGACCATGAGTAACAGCAGCATCAAAAGGATCCAGAGAAACGCATTTAAACCACTGATTAATCTGGAGAAGTTGGACCTGTCCTTTAACCAACTGCATGCATTGTCTTCTGGGTGGTTTGAGAGCCTGGCATCTCTTCAGTATTTAAATCTTTTGGGAAACAAATATACAACACTTGGCAAAGGCAAACTTTTTAAGCCACTAAAGAGACTGAAGACCCTACATTTCGGTGGACCTTTCTTTCAGTCCCTGAGAAAAAGTGATTTTTCTGGCCTCGTTCGTCTTGAAGAGCTGTTTTTGGATGGAAGGAATCTGAAAAACTTTACAAGTGAAGGTGTGACGACAAAAATTAGGCCAATTAGCCATGTGACGCTTGGTCTAAATGGTGCGTTTCACAGTGATCACAAGCTCGTACAGGCTATACTGTCAAATATCACACACCCAAACACAACGCTGACAATCACAGACACATTTTTCTCCTCTGGTGTCCAAATGTTATTACTTAACAGCGCCTGCGAACGCGGTATTACAGGTATAACTTTAAAAAATGTTAACATGTCAGTTACAGCCAGTATAGTACTTCTGGGTGTGGTGGCACGCTCGGTTGTAACCGTGTTAGGAATTGAAGAGACACAAATATTAGAGCACACCTACCCGGACGACTTGGAGAAAGATCGAGAAATACGTGCAGTGTTCTTGAACTATTTGTCACATCCCGATAGACACTCCGCACGCCTGGGACAACTGGAGGCAATCATCGCCAAAAACGTTGACGTCGCCTGGTTCTACCGCTTTCCCGTCCTCAATTTCATGTACGTTTTGCTCGTAGTGGTGAGAAGGGTTTCCGTGCTGAACTCCAAGTTGTTCGCCATCCCTTGTATAACCTCTGTCCTACTCTTAAAAGTGGAGTTTCTGGATATCAGCGGCAACATTATGGGTGACCGCAGTCTCGCTGAAATGATGTGCGACGGCCGCGGTGTCCTTTTCAATCTGCACACGATCAATGTCAGCAGAAATCACCTACAGTCAATCAACAGCCAGATTTTCACCAAACTTGAGAAGCTCGAGAACATTGACATGAGTGGAAACGTGTTTAAAGCTATGCCTGAGACTTGTCACTGGCCAGCAAATCTCCTGTTCTTAAACCTTTCATCGAATAATCTAAAACGGGTGACGGCCTGTCTGCCTAAGACTTTAAAGATCCTTGATCTATCCAGGAATGATCTGACCGTGTTCAACATCGAGCTGCCCTTTCTCACAGAGTTATACATTTATGGAAACAACATAGGACATTTGCCAGATGGACATTTCTATCCTTGTCTTTCTCTTCTCTCCATTCACAACAACAACTTGCACACATTCAGCAGCAAGGATGTTCAAGATTACAAGAAACTGAAGAGTCTGGAGGCTGGTGGGAGCGCTTACATCTGTTCGTGTGATTTTGTAGCTCTCATGACGAGTGACCAGACGGATCATGGAGTCGCATTTGGAGATGGCCTTACTTCTTACATCTGCGACTCCCCTGAGTCTGAGAGAGGAAAGAGCGCAGCAGATGTGAGGTTGTCTGTGTTTGAATGCCACGCAGTTTTAGCTTTTTCTTTACTCTGCGGCGGCACCCTGGCTCTGTGTCTGCTCGTTTCACTTCTGTGTTATAAGTTCGGCGTTTTGTGGTACATGAGGATGACCTGGGCCTGGCTGAGAGCAAAGAGAAAGCCGAAACTGAAGAAGGGGGTGCTTGAGTACGACGCCTTTGTTTCCTACAGCGAAATGGACTCCGGCTGGGTGGAGGCGCATCTGGTCCCGGCGCTCGAGCGCTCCGAACCACCGCTCCAACTCTGCCTCCACAAGAGGGACTTCGTTCCCGGAGGGTGGATCCTGGACAACATCATGGATGCTATAGAGAAGAGTCACCGAACACTCTTCATCCTTTCTCAGCATTTCGTCCAGAGCGAATGGTGCAAGTACGAGCTGGACTACACCCATTTTAGATTGTTCAGTCAGAACGACGACACGATTGTGCTGATTCTGTTGGAGCCCATGGACAAAACGGACATCCCCAAAAGGTTCTGCAGGCTTCGGAGGATCATGAATTCCAGGACATACCTGGAGTGGCCTGACGACGAGGATCAGATCCCCGCGTTCTGGGAGAGTTTGAGAACAGCTATTAAAAGACCTGAGAACGTCAATGGAAACCTTGTAAATGGAAACCTTGTAAATGGTAATGACATAGAGCTTTGAACCATTTTTATTGCTTTCTTCTTGATTTGTGAATCATGCATTTATGTAATACAAAAATGCGAGAAAATGGAAAGTCGGCCGAGATTATGTTGTTGGTTTTTTTACACATTTTTTCTAGCAGCATTTATGTATGTTTGTCACTCTCAGGTAGATAGTAGTAGTGTGCAAAGAACCAAGTGTAAATATCAAGAATCAAAATGTGCAAACAGTAAAGTCGACAAAGTTTAGTCGACGTCACTGTTTTTGCTTTTTTATTTGCTTAACATTTGCTTAACATTAAAATTAAATACGCAAGCTCTCGACAAACATCTGACCTGCTATGATTAATTGATTTATTTCAAATATTCTTGCATTTTAAATTTCCTGCATCTTTAGTTTACATATTCAAACCAGACGGATCATGTTGGTTTCTTGGACGCTTTGCAGCAGCTAAAATATACTTTTGGTTTGATGGATTTAGCAAAATAAAGTATATCAGAAAGTTTGTGTGTGTGTGTTTGGGGTGTGTGTGTGTGTTTGGTGTGTGTTCATGTGCTTGTGTGCCTAAAAGCGTGTGTAATTCATTGTCAGGCTCTTGAGAGCTGACATATTGTTGCTATTGATCTTTAGTCCTAGAATCAACACAGAAGCCTGGATACTGATGACAGTCAGGCCACGGGAGTCAGGGTGTCCTGATAACACACACACACACACATGTTAATGCTCAACACGAACATGTGTACAGTGTTACAGATGCCTGTAAAAAATCTCAGATCTGGCAGTGCAGGATTTAATCAGTGAGACTCAAAATTGTGAAATAAGTGTTTCATGATCTGAAACACTTCCATGTTGTACGTACGGTACACACTATACTCTGGCTTTAGTTTGCTTTATTCTACTCTATCCTATATATTCATATCACTTTATGTCCAAAAAAAACATTGTGCACCTCCTAATATCATGCTGCTTTGCTTTGATTGTCAGAAAGAGTAGTTTGTTTCTGAGTATTCAAGATTAAGTTTGAGTTCATCTTCACGTGAGAACAGGTAGTTAGAGCATGTTGAAATTCCTCAGATTTTTCTTTAAGTGATTTGCATTGAAGTTTTTTTTTGTACTGATAATTATTAACGCTTGTTTTGAGTCATATCTGATTTTGTGGGGCAGAAAGAGGAAGTATTACAGAAAAGTACAGATGATTTGAATTCAAAATTTCCTTCCTCCTTTCTTGACAGATTATTTTTAAACATGAGTCGATGTCATTTTTGTGTTTAGACAGAAGCATTATTCAATGCCAAACTGTTTACATGTTTTTTAGAGCGATTCATTTGGACATCAAGACAAAACCATTCACATCACCTGTTAGGGAAACCAAGAATGAAATAAAATAATCAAGGCTGAGAATTAATCCAGGGCTGAAAACAGGTCCCATCGGCTATGTGGGAGATGAGATGGTCAACGATGGCGTGTTGCTTTCAGGTCCCATCGGCTGTGTGATAAAAGGGATGGTCAACGATAGCGTGTTGCTTTCAGGTCCCATCAGCTGTGCGGGAGATGAGAAGGTCAGCAAGGGCGTGTTGCTTTCAAGTCCCATCAGCTATGTGGTAAAGGAGATTGTCAACAATGGCGTGTTGCTTTCAAGTCCCATCAGCTGTGTGGTAAAGGAGATGGTCAACAATGGTGTGTTGCTTTCAGGTCCCGTCGGCTGTGTGATAAAAGAGATGGTCATTGATGGCATGTTGCTTTCAGGTCCCATCAGCTGTGCGGGAGATGAGATGGTCAGCAATGGCGTGTTGCTTTCAAGTCCCATTGGCTGTGGTGCAGATGAGACGCTCACCAATGGCTTGTTGCTTTCAGGTACCATTGGCTAAGTGATAAAGGAGATGGTCAGCGATGGCTTGTTGCTTTCAGGTCCCATCGGCTGCGTGGTTAAAGGAGGTGGTCAGCGATGGCGTGTTGCTTTCAGGTCCTATTGACTGTGTGGGAGATGAGATGGTCATTGATGGTGTGTTGCTTTCAGGTCCCATCGGCTGTGTGGAAGAGGAGCTGGGTTTTTTTTGGAAACATTAACATTTTTTTGTTTGAAACATATATTTACAACCTATGTTCAAGATTTATTTCTTCACTTGGAAGCTGAAGATTATTGAGACAGACTGTTGCTGGCTTTAGTCTTTTGTGGGGTGTTGTTGACAATGACAAAAATATCAAGCTCCAAACTTTAATGTAGCTCTCTTTGGTTCCGGTGCTGGGCAAAGTGTTCACCTGTTCATCAGTTTGTTGCTTGATCATCGCTTCTATCTGACCAGAGTTTTCTTATACGAGTCTGATGACGTGTGATTACTGTGTTGTGTTTTTGAGGAGAGCGTCTGACCACCAGTGTGGTGGGCTCACGTCAGCTCAGAGTGTTCCCCTTTAGAAGTCAAAACAGCATGTGATTTGATTTCATGCTCTTTTGTCCTTTAACTAGCCCGATAACAGGGACGGAAAAAAAGCTATGATGTGTTTGTGTGTGTGTGTAACAGCTCTCCATCATCCCCTAGCAGAACATCCATTAGCCTCAGACCCCCTCCCCGGTTGCCCAGTGATAAAGTAAACAAAGTGTGTTTGACCAACCCGGCGCGCAAATATTTGTACTGGAAGCTGCCTCATCCGACACAAGACACACATGTCTGCAGCCCTGCGCTGAGGTATATATACGGCGGCAATCCTGATGGACTGCTATTATATATGCACACGCACGCACCGAAGCGTCGACCCATCAGTGCCTGACCTTTCTACTTGGACACAGACTGAAGGTAGCTAAATCTGGAAGCTAATTTTCACTTCACAAGGCAATTAAATGCATTAATTCAATTCTTTTTTTGTAGCTGTTTGGCAGATTCTTACTCTTTCTCCTTGTGTTTCGGTCTCTCCAGGTTTGTAAACCAAGATGGCTGCAGGCGTCATCAGAAACTTCCTCATCCACTCCCCAGCTCCATCCTACTTCCCCATGATTTTCCAGCACTCTCCATGCAAGGAGCACGAAGATGGGACGCTGCAGGAAAAGCTAAAAGTGAGAGAAGATGAAGAAGAAAGAGATGAAGAGGAGGAGGAGGAGGACGAAGAGTCCGAAGCTCAGGATGAGGAGGAGGAAGAGGAGGAGGAGGAGGAGGAGTGTTTAGAGGAGGTTTTCTTAAACCCTGCTCAGTACTCCGTGGACGTGACCAAGCAGCTGCTGAGGTTTGCAGACCTGATCAGTCGAGACGTCCAGCGGTATTTCGGTCGATCCTCTGGCGACCAGGAAGCGTGTGACATCTACAGCGACTCCGTCTCCATCACAACGAGCGGGCGTCTGCGTTACTACGACGATCTGCTGAGAATCGCAAGAGCAGGAAGTCCAGAAGAGCAAGAAAGCTTGGTGACTTGTGCTGATGATCCAGGAGCCTTTGTTGCTAAGGGCAACAGCGGCCTGGGTCCCCTGGCTGAACTGTTTGACCACAGGGGCCTGAGTCAGGGCCCGGGGCAGCCGATGATCAAGCGACACCTCCCGCTCAGTTTCTGGACCGAGCCGGTGCCCTGCTGCTCTCTGGTCAGTTTCGGTAACGCTGTACCTGACGTCTCACACACACACGGCGGCGCACCTTCACAGGAGGCGACGGACGCTCACACAAACCTGCACTACAACCCGCTCACACACCTCAACACGCACACCCTCGACGGCACCCAGCCGGACTTCAGCGACCTGCTGGCGAACTGGGACCCCAACCCTGAGCTCACTCACACACTGACGGAGAACACACACATGCAGCACTAGACTTGACGGCTGAGTGAGCGTAAAGACTCCATTCACGTCCTTCGCAGCTTTGACACAAGCTCAGATCTCTCAAGATACGCCGCTTGTCCAGTTGTCGCTGATCTGCAGATACTCAAACATGAAATTTTGTGAGTGCCTTAGGAATTTCTTGTCCACATTGTCTTTAAAGTTGAGAATAAAAGTCCATTGTTGACGTCGGAGCCTGTTGGTGTAACCGTGCATTTAATCTAGAAGGAAGCTTTGTAATGTCTCAGTACAGAAACAATATTTTAGCTTGTTATTCTTTACTGTATTTTCTTTTCCTTCCCTTTTATTCTTCTCTTTTACTGACATACTTAGTTTTAACCCTTTATATGGCGCTCATTGAAATACTTGGAAATTCTAAATGTCAACCCTAGAGTGTTATTGTAGGACTTTATCACATTAGACGACATTAGGCCACTTCTTCATGGTGCCTAATAAAGCAGTTACGCTCAGCATTCACAGAGAGGCACAGGGATGCAATTTAAAATGTGTGTGGAAGTTACCAAATATGGTTCCTCGTCCCATAAAGAGTTAAAGAGTTCCTTTTTTGTCACCACTTTTATGACTTTCGCTCTTTCCACCCTGGACGTCACAGTTCCAAACCCAGGCCATTAACGGATATTAAGAATTATTAACTTATTAAGAGTTGCAGTTTATCATTTTTCTAGCATGTTCAGTAACCTGGCTCATTCCTTTAAGGCTGTTTTTGTTTGCTTTTTTACTCACCAATTGCATATTTGATTAAAAATGTCTTCTTTTTTTTTTTTTTTTAAAGTTTCTCTCTGGCCTCTCTTACCCCAAGGTTTGAGGTTAGAGTTGTGGAGCTGGTACTGAACTGAACCCACAGGTGGTTTTCAGATGGAAATAAGTTCAGTTAAATTTTATCTATGTAGCATCAACTTTAGTCAAAGTTGTCTCTGGACACTTTACAGCACCCAGAGGCTGAAACCTCCAGAGCAAGTAGTGACGCATCAGTGAACTGATTGAAGCCGTAAAGACAGAAAAGAGAAGAGAGGAGGAAGCGGATGAGTCTCAGCAGCATTTACACAGGAAACAAACATGAGTGCGTCATATTTATAAGTGATGCTTGATGCATGAGGGATTAATCAGTCAAAGTGATATTTATAAGAAAGCTGAGCTCATAAAGTTACACGAGCAGCGAAGCAGAAAACGTGTCAACAGTGAGAGCTGTTTATCTTACATGTGATTAGGATGGAGGAAGAGTTTAAGAGAGGAAGATTACTCAGAACAGTTACGTAGGAATGAACAAGTGGACAGGTTGGTGAAACAAATTTAATCAAATAAGATAAAGTTTGAGGGTGATGTACAGGTAATCTCAGAGACGCTGAGATATGACAGTTGTTAGTGGTTACAGGTGTGACTTAATGCACTTAATGCCGCACCCGAGTGCCATGCGAGGTGTCCTGCAGTCTGAACTGTGCACAGGTGGAGTCGAGGTGAAAAAAGAGTTTAAGACGTTGAGGCAACAGAATAGCATTGTTCAGCAGCAACTCCCAATTCAATGGAAGGTTTAACGGTTAGGGTCAGGATTAGGATTAGGATTAGGATTAGGGTTAGTGTCATCCTGTTTTTAATAAAAAGTTAGTTTTTCTACATTTCTCTTTATTTTACTGCAGAAATGGTTCAACTTCTATAATTTGATTTCTGAAAATTTCATATTTACCAGCAAAAATGTCTGCTACCTCTTGATCTCAGCAATTGAGATTGAGATTGAACATGAACAAAAAACAAAAAAAAAAAAATTGAACTACCAATAATAACTGCACCTGCACAACTGTTGTGGCTGTTGTGGGATGAGATGAGACAGAAATCTCAAAAGCCAAGCACCGATAATTTAACAGCACTCAACCTCAGCCGCTTAGATTTTATATGACAAGTTTAAAACAAAACATGCACATTTCTGTTAAACAGCAGAGTTAGCAGGTTAAAGGTTTGGATAGAGAGAGGAGCAACAGATAAAAGTTGTTGCGGTTAAGTAAACATGAACTAGAAGAGTGAAGAGAGAGCAGGTACTTCACCTGCTGCTATCACTGATACAGTTTTTTTTTAGGTAAATGAGAGACCAGGAAGAAGAGTGAAGAGTACAAATGCTACCATCTGGTGGGCGTTGGGGTCTGCTTGAAATGCTGAATCGAGATAGAAAGCTGGAGAAAAGAACAGAAAAGTGTACGTGTGATGAAGCCACAGCAGTCGATCTGCCAGTTCACCCAGTTCTGAGTCTACAAGGCACCGCTCGATTGGCTCAGACTGAAGAGAGTCTCATGCGGGCGTGGCGGCTGATTGGATGAGGGAGAAGGCCAGTAGCATTTTGACACACACTCCCCATCTTAGATAAATAAACTAACTTTCCAGTGACACATGTTATTGAGGGTTTCCCACACCTGAGCGGAGGTACCAGAGCAGCTCAGACATGAGGACGCACAAGCTTTTGTCTATAACTCTGCTGGGCCTGCTGCTGTGGGCCTCCTGTACCCAGGCCAGCGACCCCGACGACAAAGAGAGCGAAACACAAGAGGAGGCGTCCAAGGAGGCAACGGAGGAGGCTCCGGGAAAGACAGAGGAGACTGAAGAGGCACCAAAGAAAGAGAAAACAACTGAGATAGAGGAGGAGAAAGATGTCATGGTTCTCCACATCAACAACTTTGCCAGAGCTCTCAGCGAGAATCAGTATTTACTGGTCGAATTCTGTAAGTCATGAATTAACAGTTAATTATAAGAATTACCTCACATATGGTGATGCTGTTTGAACATCAGTGGCATTTAATGGCATGAAATAGAGTGTGACTGACTGATTTGGTGTTAAAAGGTAACACAGGTGAGTATCTCGCTAAAAATCTAAATTTAAAATCTAAAAGAAGGATTAAGATAATAGCTCAAGAAGAAATGTGAAATCTAACCAAAAGTGTCAGGTCTGTGTCTCACTTAACAGGTGGAGGGGTTTCAATTTTTATAACAGTATAAAACAGAGTTTGTCTAGTCAAGGTTTTACTTCAGAACTATTTATTCTAGCTCTACTGAGGCTTTATCACACCAACGTGCACACACGTGGTCCGTCCTGTCCAGATGTCGTCCTGGTTGAACTCTCCCACAGATGAGCTCAGCGCTACGAGCTGAGAGGTCACGGCGAGGAAAAGAGCAAAGAGTTAGAAACGCAGGGCCCAACTGCCACTTGTGTTATCAGCAGCTTATTTCCATGTGTATCTGGACGGGAGCGGCTGATAGCGACAGAACAGAAGCCTGCTTTGGTTAAGCCCCCTCAGTTTTCATCATCTGTTTCGTATTGTAACTCAGTCCCCAGGCTGCATTTAAAGACAATAAGCTGTCTATGTGTTTGTGCGTTTGTGTGTCTATAGATGCTCCCTGGTGCGGCCACTGCAAACAGCTGGAGCCGCTTTATGCCGAGGCAGCTGGGAAGCTGAAGGAGGAGGGAGGAGAGATGCGTTTGGCCAAAGTGGACGCCATCGAGGAGAAAGAGCTGAGGGAGGAGTTTGACATCGGAGGCTTCCCCATTCTGAAACTGTTCGTCAAAGGAGACCGCAAGAATCCTGTCGAGTACACTGGTAACCATAAGTATTACTAGCCTAACCTGCTTCACGAACTCGAAGCTTAACCTGACCTCAGAGCACGTATTCACATTAGAACTTAATGATTTTCATTATGGAGACTTGTGTTTCTACTCCATCCAAGACATCTCCCTGTGATGCAACTTTTACAAAACAGATTCATGCCCCAACATCATAACCTGCTTTGTATGTAATCAGCATAGGTGGCTCCTTCCAAATCTCTCAGAAGGTGCAGTTGTTGGTATTATTTCTAAGGTGACCTGGTCATTGGGTAAATTAACAGCAGATTGACTAGACACTGTCACATTGCATTGTACACAAACATTTCGGCTGTTCACCTCGGATAGCTGTTCATATCGCACAGATTTAGCCATTTTAAAAGCATTCAGCAGCTTTACTACTTGAAGTATTGATTAAACATTAAAGTGAAGAGCAGAGACACTGGGGTTGATACTCACAGTTCAACCATTGCACATAATGTACAACAAATGTAATCGCATATTTGAAAATTTGAAAATCGGCCCTGTCCCTGACTAGTTCCACCTCCATTTAAAGCATGGCCAGTGGTTGCTGATGCTTCTGACACATTTTGCAGGAATGCCTTGAAAGTCAGAGCGGGCCCTCCTTCAACCCATATAGACTGCACTGCAGTTTAAAGCAAAGAAACAAACATGACAGTCTCTGAGAATGACCAGGGTTATTTGCAGCCGTATTAAAATTGCCCCAAAAGGTGCAAGCCAGTCCATGAAACACAGCTTGATGTTTACTGGACTATATTTAGCGACAGCCTGCCAGTGAACACTGTCCCGAGGTGAATTTGAATGCAGCACACATTCTTGCATCCCGTACCTGTTCTTTCTAAGCTCTCACCACCTTTCATGACACCTGCCTCCCCCTGGCTAGCTTAGCTAACCCTCCAGTAAGAAATGGAAGCTAGCAGCTATGGTAATGCTAACACAAACCACAGAAGGTTAGCTGTGGAGAAATTAGCTTTTTATGTGTCAAAGAAAACTGGCATAAAAGCACACAAAGAGTTAACAGCATATCAAACAGGTACCGTGCTGTTTGCCTGCTGCACAAGTTGCAAACACTATTGAGTCATGTTTGTAATATTTGTAGCATTAGCATGTAGGGAAATCTTTCACTAGTCACTCTATCTACTTTGTTACTGGGAATTATTAGAGAAGATGGATAGCTACCGCTGTTGTGAAGCTTTAGAAATTACAGTGATTAGCTTAGCTTAGCTTAACTTAGGATAGAGCCTGGAAGCAGGTGGAAACAGATACCTACACAACATAGCAGGCTGTAGCTTTATCATTATTTGTGTGTGTCTTTGTCTCACAAATGCAAATTTGTCTGAATCCATACAAGGAATTTGATAAAACATCTGAAATGTGTGTGTTTTCCAGGTAAGAGGACAGTGGAGGGAATAATCCAGTGGATGAAGCGTCGTGTTGGCCCTGGAGCTCCAGTTCTCGACTCTGTAGACTCTGCAGCAAAGTTCATTGACGCATATAACATCACTGCTGTTGGATTCTTTGATGTACGTGTTTTTTTCTTCTGTTTAACCACATACGGCTTCACTATTTAACTATTAAAGCATGCGTCTTATTATTTATTATGTGCTTGTGTTCCCTCCAGAGTCTCGAAAGTGAAGCAGCCAAGGTGTTCAAGGAAGCTGCCTTGGACATGACGGACACAGAGCTTGCGGTTACAGAGACTCCTGAAGTTTTTCAGAAGTATGAGGTGAAAGGCAACACGGTGGTGCTCTTCAAAAAGGTAAGAGGATTTACTCAGAGGCAGAGAGTTTTATAGAGGAGGAGTGCAAGGGAGCAAGAGGCCTGGATGATGTTAGCTTTGCTGCCATCTGGCGCCGAGACATAGCACATGCATGTTCCTAGTTAAGATCCAAATCTGTGCCTACAACACCAACAATTATTTAAAAGAGCTTTCTGATGTAATAATTTAGAGATTTAGAGTTTAGTTTAGAATGAACACAAGGCCTGCGTTAGACTTACAGTCACGACTGCACATAAATGTACACGATAATAAAAAAAATGTGGTATTAATCATTCTGATAATGGATCCATCTACCACAGTTCATTTAATATATATTAGTTAATAAAATATGAGAAATTAGAAGAATATTCCCATCAGAAAAGTGGAAGTGGAAGATCATTAGCATTATGCATCACAAACTGCTTTTGTTAGGGACATGAATAAATATATTGATTTTTACAGACATATAAAAACTGAAATAGTTGTGGTTTAGTTTCATCAGCTAAAGAGTTGATCAACTAATGGCTTCAAAACAACAAGAGAAGAAGTTAGCATCAGTGTCTGGTTCAGTTAAACTGATGTCGGTGTGCGTTTGTGTGTTTGCCAGTTTGATGACGAGCGGGCGGACTTTGTGTTGTCAGAAGATGGGAAACTGGAAAAAGCTAATCTGACCGCCTTCATCAAGAAAAACAGCCTGGACCTGATCATCCCATTCAGTCAGGAGGTAACACACCCACACACACACACATACACAGGCAAAACATATTAAAATTAAGTATAAAATGATGCTGGGGCCTCTGTGTCTGCAGTTTGCATGTTCTTCCTGCGTCTGCGTAGGTTCTCTCCAGGTACTTCTGCTTCCTCCCACCGTCCAAAGTCATGCACATTAATTGGTGATTCTAAATTGGCTGTAGGTGTGAGTGTGAATGGTTGTCTGTCTCTCTGTGTTAGCCATGCCATAGACTGGCGACCTGTCCAGGGTGTACCCCGCATGTCGTCCAATGACAGCTGGGATAGGCTCCAGCCCCCCCGCGACCCTTTGTTACAGAAAATGATGCTGAGTTTGTGTATGTGTGTGAATTTTCAGACGGCAGACAAGATCTTCACCTCTGACATCCGCCTGCACAGCCTGCTGTTCATCAACTCCACTGTGAAGAGTCAGACGGGCCTAGTGGAGGAGGCCAGGGTTGTTGCCAAAGACTTCAAGGGCAAGGTAACAGCCCGGTGCATGTGTGTGTGTGTGGTTAGTTGTGTGTCTTGCGTTGTTGGGGCATAAATATGTCCACACACATTGTGAGGATTTGACTTCCATTCGGGGACAAAATTGAAATCCCCATTGTCAAAATCGTTTGACGAAAAGGTGTCATGTCAATGTCATGTCTATGGAAGTGATGAAAAACCCACCTCTGTGTGTGTTTGTGTGTGTGTTACACAGATGCTGTTTATTGTGATTGACGTGACAGCAGCCCTGGCACATGTGCTGAAATACTTTGGCGTGTCCGAGGACGACGCCCCCACCGCGCGCCTCATCAATATGGATACAGGGAAGAAGTTCAACATTGCCTCCAAGGACTTTACAGTAGATTCACTGCGACAGCTGTGCCGGGAGGTCGTGGATGGCACTGCCAAGGTAACACACGCAGTCACACACGTGCACGTTTCAAATTCAGCCACTCTGCACTATTAATCCCTGTAACCCGTCCTGTTGTGTGCTGCAGCCCTACTATCGGTCTGAGGACGTCCCTGAGGACTGGGACAAACAACCAGTTAAAGTTCTGGTGGGAAAGAATTTTGAGTCTGTCGCACTGGACCCGACCAAAAATGTCTTTGTGGAGTTTTGTAAGTCGCTTAGCTTCTTATATTGTAACTTTTACAGTTCACTTAAACAAAGGAATCCCTATATTCACCCAGTAACAACTGGAAAACCAAACAACTTTGAATCATACTGACGTATTTAAAGCTGTAAATTAGAAACAGTGATATTGATGATAATGAAAAATGCCATGTTCTAAAGATGCCCATATGCCACTCTGTATAATCGTAACACTTCAGTGAATGTGCCTAGTCCTGTTGCAAGGACCTCCAGGGTGGAAGGGATTAAACACAAACGGGTATTCATTATTATTATATTCACACATACTGTATAGTCACATTTTCAGACCTTTTTTGATTTAGTTCCCCCCGCGCTCACAAATACACTTCAGTGTAGGGAATGACATGTGTTTAGAGTCTTTTTTGTATGCATTTTAAAGCATAACTGTGCTTGGTTACAGCTTGAGTCATCCTTTCATAGTTTCAGCCATCATTTCTTTTATCCTAAAACGTTAAAGAAAGGCAACTGGACCTTGGGGAGTTTCTTGAAGACGCTTCGCCACTCATCCGTAGTAGCTTCTTCAGTTCTACGGCACTGCAGGGGAGTTGGGGTTTAAACAGAAACATCTGTGGGTGTAGCCCAGCAGAAACTTGCCTGACTAGTGTTTGTCGACTAGTGTCTGATGGGCTACACTCACAGATGTTCCTGTTTAAACCTCAACTCCCCACCAGTGACTTCAAATTGAAGGAGCTGCCCGGATGAGTGGCGGCACACGTCTTCAAGAAACTCCACAAGTACAAGTTTTTGGGTATACCACGACCTGGATGACTGAGAACCTTCACAGACACAACACTTCTATTGGCTATGATAATATTGTTCTCACGTAACTCAAGTAATCTAGAGACAACTTGTCCACACATCACTAGTGCAAAGTGCAAATGTTTAACAGAGGAGGTTCAGCAACGTTACCGTTAAAAGGTCGACTAATGGGACGCCTGCGCTCTGTCTGTGTAGACGCTCCGTGGTGCGCACACTGCAAGGAACTGGCTCCCATCTGGGACCAGCTGGGCGAGAAATACGCCGACCATGATGACATCGTCATAGCCAAGATGGACGCCACAGCCAACGAAGTGGAGTCTGTTGAGGTCGACGGATTTCCAACGATCAGATATTTTCCAGCCGGTGGCAAAGAGGTATGAAAGTGCACACACACAC
>JASGAT010366616.1:0-10613 GCA_030220025.1 Chelon auratus | reverse complement strand
CTAGCCTTCGGGGCACACCTACACATACAAAGAAATCGTTATTTCTATACCACTAACAAGGCTCACAATATCACCACACTTACACGGTAGCATAACTAGGGTCTCTACATGTAAACCGAGTGAGAAATTGGGGGCGTCCATAGCTTAGTTTGCAGTGGGTGTTGATTTATACATACCTAAATTTTGATCCTTTTTCTGATGTGGCCACATGAAGTAGGTTTTGCATTTTTAGAGCTTATCTGGTTTTAAAAGCCTCTGGATATTCATGTGACCATCTCTTAAAGAGAAAGGAGACCAGGTAAATTGTTGAGTAGGTAAGTGAGAAATTCTGGCATTCATGTGGGGTGAGTGAAGTATTATGTGTGAACATGCTCACTGTGTGATCATCAGCAGTTACAGGTGTTTAAATTCAACTCAGGAGTTGAGTTTACTCTGTGTGTGTACTTTTAGTGTTGTGGAGAGGTCAGACCACTGGATGAACGCAGCATCTCTGTGTGGTGTGGAGCTTCTCTAGCTGTGTTTGATTGTGGAAGGTCACCTGGAAATTTTGTAACTTGTTTACGTGACCATTTGGCTTCATGTTGGTTGAGATTTCATGTTGGTTGGGATAACTGTTGTTACCTTTTGGTTAAGGCTGTAACTTTGTGCAAGTAATCCATTTTGTTTGTGGTTGTTGTGGTCCACTTTGTGGCAGTAGTTAGTGTAGCAACTGTTTGTGTAATCGTGTAGGGCTTTTTTATGTTAGAGTTACTGGAGGAACCATTTTGAGGGAGACGTTCTTGCGTCCACTGTCCTTCCAGTAGCAGTATGTGCACCTTTGGTTGGTGCATGGGCTTCATTAGTCCAACCAGCCACATCTGAAGAGGGGTGAATAAAGGTCATGGTTGGACAGGCCTGAGAAGACACCACTCTCTTCTGCACAAGATAACGACAGCTCTCCCATTGCTTTTTAAACTGAAGATGATTTTTGTAATTGTCTTGTCTCCACTTAATGTTACGTCCCTCAAGTCGGGTTATAACACTTAGGAGAAGTATCTTTCAAACTGCTGAAACGCATGAACATCCACAAAGAATTTGTCAGTGGCCTGGTGCAAGACCTAAATCTTAATCTGGAATTTGGGATGAGAAGTGAGTAGTAAGCCTTCGCTAATATCCATTACATGAAATAAACTAAAGCCACAACATTAAAAGCACAGACAGCTGAAGTGAATAACATTGACCATCTTGTGACAATACAATGTTCTGCTGGGAAACATCTTTGGACATGGATGTTACTTACCACCCACCTAGACCAGACCAGGCTCCCCCACCCCGTAGCAATGACACTCCTTGATGGCAGCAGCCATCCCCAGCAGGATGCAGCCTGGCACAGACACACACACAAAAATGATTTAGGAACAACTCAAAAAACATGAAGAACAGCACAAGGTGTTGACCAGATCCCAAACTGATCAAGTATCTGTGGGATTATCCACAGAGGCCCCTCCCCTCAACCCATAGGACCCACCCTCAGAAGGCCCATGTCCATTCTCTGATGAGACACAAATGTTTTGGAGGCATAAGGGAGACCCACTGTCAGGATATCCTGTATGTTCCTTGTTGGGTTTGTCTGTTTGTCTGTTTTTTCTCACTGGGGGTTGGTCTGGAGCTGGGCGGAGCTGGAACCACTTACCTGCACACCTGAAAGCAATAGAGCCTCATCAGCCACATGTCTGTATGTCTTCTTGTGAAACATCATCACTCACTTCACAAGCACTGTTACAAATTAAAGTACGAATCTCACCAAACACAGTCCAAGTACCCCACCTGTTCAATCGAGGATGCATTGCACCATCGTAGCAATGGCGGACCATCAGAACCCCCCTCCCCAACCTGCAGGACATTTACACCAAACGTTGCAGGTTTAGGGCCACAAAGATCCTGAAACAGCCCAGTCACCCTGGACACTCTCTCTTCTCTCTACTGCCATCAGGCTGGCATTTCTGATGCCTGAGGACAAAGGCTGAGAGGCTGAAGAAGAGTTTTTATCCGCATGCCATCCGCCTGCTCAACTCTGAGCCTTAACTGGACTTAAATATCACTGCACTTTAGCTGCTAAATACTGTAAATTTATGTACATATACAACTACCCCCGTAAGACTGTAAGACTGAGTCTTACAGTCTATATTTTTTTTATTTTATTTCTCTATCGGTGTACATTACACTTATATTGCTTACCTTGTGTGCAAACGACTGTTTACTGTAGTACTGCAGGTACAACAATACATTTCACTGTGCATTGTACTATGTATAACTGTGCATGTGACAAATAAAACCTGACTTCTCTCCTTGTCCATACAATCTTGGTTCAGTCCTCCACTCACACAAAGATGTAATATTGTATCATCACATGCCAACTTCCATGATGTGACTGTGATGTTGACCAATAGGAACCCAAAGAAAAACACATTTAAGTCAAAGACGGCTAAAGGACAGGCAATCCATTCCTACATTGCAAGAAGATACGCAAGAGATACAGTGTAACCTGTAATAGTCAGTAATGTTTGAGCTCTAGCAAAAAGGAGACTTTCTGTGGGGCTTCTGCGTCTCAAAACTGGAAGTACCAGTTTGGTCCAGATAGTTCAACCCATACAGAGCTCGAAAGCAAGCACTGAACATGAGTAAGTTTGCAAGTATGAGAAGTGTAAATCTGAAAAGGTGTAGTGAATCAAAAATACTTTTTATAACTTTACAATAATTTCCAATCTGAATTACACAATGTGTTTTCTACCTTAACGGACAACTTGACAGGCATAACATTTCCAATATAACTTTGATGAATTCAGAGGGAGTGAGTGAAAGCCTTGAGCTGTTCTAAGTGTTGTGATTAGATAGAGGGACCCAGGAAGCAGAGGTCCATTGTGCTGTATTTCTTCTGCCAAAGAAGACTAGCTGTCCAAGGCCAGTTTCTCCAGGCACAGGAAGGAAGGAAAGACAGAATCAAAGAAGTGAATTGGGCGGAGAAGGGATGGGATGATAAGAACAAGAGCTGGAGGAAGGAAGATGAGACAGAGGAGTAAAATATAAACAGTATGGTGGTGCTTGTCTGCTGTGGCAACAGGCAGTAATGTTGCATCTTTCATGTTGCATTGTCCGGAGAGGAGGGTTGGAGATTTATTTGGATGTCAGTATCAGGGGAGCAGAACCTGCAGGACATGGCCTAACAGGATAACCCCTGACCTCTCCTCTTGCCAGAGCTGCTCGGGGTCCCATGAAGTACCCCAGGGGCCCCAAGACTAGCCAGTGTGTGTCAGGGCCCCCAGTGGTGTCACATAGCTCAGGGCCTTTTTCCAATGTATTTTTCAAAAGGGGGGAAATCAATAAGTTAAGTCAGAGAAAGGCAGCTGCAGAAACATGAGCCTGTGATATTTACTTTGCTGTAAGGCACAACGTGTTCAGAGCACTTGTCAAAGATATGCCTAAAAGAACATGTTTTGGTAGTGAGACAAAAAAATAAGTCGATACATGGACCTGATTCACAAAACTCTGTTTTTACACCCAGTTGCCTATATTTAACACTTTGCCTGTTGTATTCTCAGTATTTGTTTTTAAATGTAACATATATACTGTATCTACCTGGTGATTGGGTGTTGCTAAACTATACGCATACAGTGTAGAAAATGCTTCTAGCACTCTGTCTTTTGCAATGCCTCTGCAACACTAGGCAAATGTGTTGAATAATGAAAGATAATGCTGACTTGTTGTTATTGTCAACTAATCAAATTGAATGATCAAAAGAATACATTTGTTAGTTTTTCCCTCAGTACTCTCTGACTACCTCGTCCTCTCTGTGGCCGTTAGCCCAATCGCTTCCTGTCCTGTTCCCAATGACTCCTGGGTGCTGTACACTAGAAAACATTGCTGAAACAGCAGGAAACAGTGTGATTGTTCTAGGACTATTTCACATGCATTTGGTTCTCTGTTGAGCTCTGAAGATGCTGCACGCAGTCAAACTGAACTATTGTGTGGATGTTCGTGGTAATGAAGGAACTTGACACCCTGAGTGTGGCTCATTGTTGCGCATATTCCTGGCAAGGATATTACTAAATAAATGGGCTTTTGTAGAGTGACCCAAACATTGTACAGTAAAGAAACTGTTCTGCTGAGTTTCTGAAATACTTTGTACTTTTCTCTAATATTTCAATACTGAAACTTCTTGTTTGATATACCACTCAATATAACCTCTCTGGGTATCATTATGTGTATCGATTTTTATGTTGTGCAAATCTACACACACTCAAGTGGTGATGGAAATTAACAAAATCATTTAATCATATCTCATCTCCGTGCTCTGTATATGCACTTAAACCAGAATTCCGTTTAGGACCGGTTGTGCATTTGCAATGACAGCTATGTTATTCCTCCTCATCCAAAGACAAAGCGGGTAATTAGATTCACATTGTGTCTGCGAGGGGAAGCAGAGAAAAAAACCACACCTCTACCCGGGCTGGCCCATGGCGGCCAGTGTGATGGTGATATTGTCCTGACCCTGCCTATCAGGGGTTACAATGGGGAATTATCGTGTCGGCCGTCAAGCTGAGACCCATATTCTGCCTGGAGGTAAGGTACATTCACAGCTCTGGAGGACTAAACCAAGCACTCATATACAGACACACAACACAGACAGAAATACATACACACTTTATCTCTCTCTTCTTTGAGCGCTCATTCTCTCTCACTACACAGCACCACTCTCATTGAGTTTATGGGCCTGTTGTTGCCCTCCAGGGGTGAGAGAGGGGAGGGAAATAACCAGCTATAGCAGAGCTTAGCCACTGAGTCAGAGTGACAGACGCTGAGGGCCGATGGCCGCTTCAGTTCATACCCTATGAAACAAAAACAACACCAATAAAATAGGCAGAATGGCCCTCAAAATGACAGTGGTAAATACTTGCTTTTTTTTTTTTATGCAAGCCACAACAACTCTGGTGATAATTGAGAGCTTCACATTATGAAAAAAAAAACTGTCACGTGCTAGATATCAGATTTTATTTAAATGAACTTCCTTAACTGAGTGCAGTTTGCTCAAGAATGATAACTAAGGTGACACTTACATTTCAAATAAATATTTTATATTTTAACATTACAAAGTTGGTCCCTAGTCTCTGTATTTTGTGTCAATAGACGCATGCCACAACAAAATTTGGCAATATTATATATCAATATTCTGATTTAGATGCTATTTCACAAAACGTACATTTCCAATGAACCCTGTTCTTAATCTCTTACAGTCCAGTTTCCTTTGTAAAAAGTTCTCTTAACTTTTTTAACAACTAAGTTAAGGTCACTCACTCATTTTGAGAAGGTCCTGCTCACTCATAGTGTGTCTAAGGAAAACTGTAAACTGGAGGACAAAGGATGAACTTTGTTAATCTGATTATTAAATATTTCACACTGAAATAGATCTTTCGACCTGTTAGACCTTAAACCTTACCCAGACCCCAACCAGTACATACACAAACATGCGTGCTCACATGCGTATACACACTGCTGTGGGGTAGTTGACCCCTCCTAGCAGCCAGGCATGTGCTTAAGAAGAACCTGTCTCCTGTCCAGTTTCTTCTCTCCCGTCACATGCTGACACCACAGCAGCACATCAAAGAGGCCTGCTTTTGATGCTAACCATCAATATGCACTTCATCCTGCACCACTTTCTCCGCCGCCTTCCTCCTCTGCGTCTTCTCTGCGTCCCCACAGTAATTGCCTTCAGAGCCAATTAGCGCAAATTATTAGCGACCGCGCTGGTGGTAAAAATGCAGCACTTGTCAGTGGAGGTGTTGTGGAGGTCAGATGTATCAGTTCAGTGGCTCTCATTTTCTGTAAGCTCTTTCCGGTCTCTACTTGTACAAATAGCCTATCAGCGTTACCCTTGTCAACCTCCTACATTAATCTCCAAATGTGGTGCATGGAGTTCCTATAAATGCATTATTAGAAGAGCTCACCAGCTCGCACTTTTTAATGGCTCACGGGGCATGTTGCCCTAAACATGTGAGACCAGTAAGTATGCTTAGTTAATTTGTCGGGGTTGTGCTGGCGCTTTGCATCGGCAGCCTAAGTTGCTGTTTGGCTAATGCTGCCAGGGCCATTTCACTGTGGTGCCTGCCTGTATTCCCTCTCGGAAAATACATGTTTTACTCTGTGAGCCAGATCAAAGCGGAGATGCCGGGATCAAAGACCGCTTTGGTCACATCTGTGTTGTTTACATGAATGCTAAAGGCACTTATATCAAATATTACCAACTTTGAAAGCTATATGTGTTGAATCAAAGTATTTTGATGTCACTTTTGAAGTACACCAGTGCATTTGGGGATAATTTTGAAAATCTCCCTACAATTTCACAACAATTTTGTAAGGCTTAAACAAGATGGGAGGACTAAGCCCTGGTACAGTATGCATCGTTTGCATCTCCCCCCAATTTCAGAATTCCACCACATCCTCAATATCAACAGCGCAGTCCCCTGTAGGTATGTCTCTGAAGTATGCAGGGGTCCAAAAACTGAGCTTACTAGTGGGTATAAATAATACGTTTATATACGGTATAAGCACGTTAAGACATTTGGAGGGGAAAACTGGATAATAATAGATTTCAAAACATGTCACTGGGAAGCACCTGTACTTTCTTCTCTTATCACCATAGTCTCTCTTTTTTTCTCTGGCTCCTCATCTTTTTTTGTATATTTTCCCTTCCTAAAGCAAAGCTTGATAATCTGATAATGAAAATAAAAATAGTTAGGTGTTTTAACATGGATTTCACCCTCTCTCACAAACTGAGAACTAGTCATGAACTAGTCGGCATCATCACCGCCACTGTTTAACGTAGCTTGACTGCACAAGAGCTATTTGTCAGCTGATGTCTGGGGATGAAAGACATAAAAATAATGGGGGTAGGGGGTAAGGGGAGGCGGGATACCGTACCTCTCTTGAGCTGTTGTTTATCTGTTATCTCAGATATTCTCCAGTGGGTAATCTTCCCCGAAGGGGGGCTGAGGAGGAGGAGGCATCTGAGGGGGAAGTGGTGGGTGAAGGGAGCGGGGGAGGTGGAGAATAAAGGAGTTCAATGACCTGTGAGCTGGCCTGCTGTTGGGCTGGGGGCTAAACACCCTGAGGAACTTTGACCCCCCCTTACCTCTAACTGGATTATAGACCTTACCATTCCCCTTGCAGAGCAGCCAGATCTCACCCATACGCACACACTTGTAATTAGGGGTTCATCTCTATAAACAGCCCTCACCCCTCCTTCTGTCGGTGGTCTCTTCACTCTTTTGCTGTCCCCCATCCTCTCCAGGTGGAGCGACAGGACACAGAGTGGATTTCCCTCCCTTCCCAACCTCACCCCAACCCTCCTTCTCTGTTTTTCTCTCTGTCTCTCAGCCAGCAGCTGACCCCTGACAGAGTGGTATGTGTTGGAGATAAGTATGTCAGGACTCAGGAGGAATGTAAGGTTCAGTGGTCTGTGGTGATCTGCGTCTGGTGAGCCAACTTCCAAGACAGCTTCTTATCTAGATATATACATGATGGCACACACACTATTCCTGTGTGTGTGTTTGTGTATGTGTACATGCACAGGGGTTTGCATGTGTGGCATGTGGCGTGCATAGGATGAGCGCACAAGATCTACACAAGCAAGCCTGCCAAGCCCTCCACCCACGCACACACCTAACCAACTGCACACACACTAAGACACCAAAGCTGTTGCCTTGTCTAGTCTGTCAAAGTTGTTCCCTCTGAATGACTAAAGAGTGCATGTCATCAGAGGTATGTTAGAGAATGTAATGGACATCCATGTCACAGACAGTGTGGAAAAAACATTAATAGAAATTTCGAATAGAAAGTTATGTTGTTAGTGGGGGTCTTTGGGTCCTGTGTGTTGAGGGGAGGGGCCTCTGTGGATCATCCCACGGATACTTGATCAGTTTGGGATCTAGTAAATTTGGGGGCCAGGTCAACACCTTGTGCTGTTCTTCATGTTTTTTTAGTTGTTCCTAAATCATTTTTGTGTGTGTGTCTGTGTCAGGCTGCATCCTGCTGGGGATGGCTGCTGCCATCAAGGAGTGTCATTGCTATGGGGTGGGGGTGTCTGGTCTGGTCTAGGTGGGTGCTACATGTCTAAGTAACATCCACATGAATTCCAGGTCCAAAAGTTTCCCAGCAGAACATTAAATTGTCACAAGATAGTCAATGTTATTTACTTATCCTGTCAGTGGTTTTAATGTTGTGGCTGGTCGGTGTATGTTACATGCAATGTTTCATCTGGATCTTATTATCAACCTAAAAAGATCCCATTAGTCAACAAAAAAAGTAACATTAAAATTATATTATGGCATAAATTGTCATGTTGTTATTTTTTTAAATAAGCACATTCATGGATTGTTCAAGTAAAAGTTTGAAGTAAAAATATCTTAAAGCGAAATCAGAAGCTGGATATCTGTGGAATAACTTCTTTCACCAAAGGTGGTGAAGTGGTAAATGATTGATTGTGAAAAATGAAGCAAAAAGTACCATGAAAAGGACTGAAGTGGATATTTTCCCTGAAATATTACATTTTAAAAAACTGTCAATTTTATTATAAATAATAAAACAGCCAGCGAGTAACTGAGCCACTTCCAGAAACCTGTGAAGGACCGAAATTGCCATAATCAAATTTAATAAAGAAACAAGTTTCACTCAGTTAATACATTTATTCAACTAGATATACAAATAAATGTAGGCATTAATTATTTTATAAAATGTAATTATTTATTTCTTAATCTCTTTATATGGATACATATTTGTCAGTGTGTTTATTTTATGTTTTATTCTCCATTTGGATTTCATTTATTTCTAATTATGAAGGTTTTTGTCCTCAATAAAACCCTATACACATTAAAACTTAAATCAGTTCACCTAAATTATACTTAAAATCCACATTTCCGCCATTACCTATCATTGGATTTTGGTTTCAGGTAGAAATGTTACACAGACATCTAAAAATCTGGACAAATAAAAACCAAATAACCAAGAAATGACCAGCTCTATATGATAATGTGAGCAAGGTAGCTCAGACCTCAAAATTAACTTTTGCTGTGTTGCCTCCTTCTTTATCATTTCCCTGAGATTGTTTGAGGAGACATAATATTGCACTCCCAAATGCAGAGAAAGAAATGCTAAAAGACACATAGATGGTATATCATTCTCTCACTGTGCAGCTCTGCTCAGTTCACTAAACAAGCGCTTCAAGGTCTTGTGCTGGTTGACTGACAGTTTGCTCTCACAGGGCTCTGTGGCCTCAGTATATTCTCTGTAAACCAGTGCTGGTCTAGCTAGTTTCAGATGCCACGAAAAGGAGCTGGCAGGAGGAGAGTAACCACAGCAGATGCAGTCTGACACTCCTAGGCCCCGGAGCTAACGCACCAACACAAATGCCTGCTCAGGCAACCGGAAGAGGTGACAAAACACATCAGGTAACGTTGCCTTTTTGGATGGTTCTCAGCCTCTCCTGTCACAGATGCAAGACACTGTCACGTTAAACAGGGATGGTTATTGAAAGTGACAGGCTGCATTGTGAGGTAGGATGTTTACAGCGGAGGCATTTGACTGGTTGTTAACTGGTGTCTCTGACGCCATCTGGTAGCTATAAACTAAAAGGAAACTGAAACGATGTTGGGGGAAAGCAGAGCATAACTGAGAAAACAAAGCTAATTACAGAGCAACAGTACCACAGAGCAAAAGTACCACAGTGCTGAACGTGAGGACCATCAGCATTCCCAGTTAATGTTTAGTTAAATAATCATTTTAATACACCCGTGCTCCAAAATCTTGACCATCACAGTGCAGCAAGACTATGAACTATGATAACACTGTCCTCATTCTATTCAATGTTGAGACTCAGAACATGGTTACAAAAAATATTTAGATATTAAAAATAATTTTCACCCTACAACAGAAAAAAAACAGACTCACTGAAACTGAATACTGATGTTTGTCCGGTAAGTATTTTATGTATCAGTATGATGAATCCTACTGTGTCATTAGAAATATCCACAATTAATAGACAACATTATTAGTCTGTGATTAACTACGAACTGCCAGTCAAAATTCAACTGCTACTGCACTACCTCCGCACAGTACACCACATAGGAAATAAAGGGGTGATGTACATTGCATGAAAAACTATCTTCCCATAATAACTCTATTAGAAAATCCCTGAATAATCAAATCTGCGTCTGATGTAAGATGCATAAAGTTGCATAAAGCTATGTCCTCAAGGCAGAATCAGTTAGGACCAAAGATTACAAGATTGAAAGTGAAAAGAATCAAAAAGATCTAGTCAAATCAAAATGACGAAGGACACGCACAGAAGGCTCTCCTGGTCTTACATCTTCATCTAATCTGAACATTCGAATACACGATTTGAAGCTTCCTAGCCTCTCCGCTACTATCTCTTCTATTTTTCCTTCTTGAATGACAAATACAGTTTTGTTTTGTTTTTCATTTTTCCATGCCAAGTCCAAGTGCACATTTTACTTCATGACAACGTTGCCAGTAGTTCTTTGATGTTTTTTAAATAGAGAGTAGCTTATTAGACCTCTAAGCTG
>JASGAT010366606.1:0-39168 GCA_030220025.1 Chelon auratus | reverse complement strand
ATTTTATTTTACTTTTTTTTTTTTTTTTTTTACTTTCTCCACAGACAAGGCATTTTAGAGACAGACTAAAACATATTCGAGGAGGTAGTTGACAAATAATGTCAAAACATCATCAAGCAGAAATGGAAAAAAAATGTAAAAACCTGGATTTGACTAAGCAAATAGGTTTGAGCCTCCTATTGGATAATTACTGCATGGGAGATTATCTTTCAGCTGGCAACAAGTTATTTAACCCCAACTGATGCAATGAGTAGCTTTTCATTTTTTAAACAACCACGTTGAGAGACATGTCCTGTGGTCATGGAAAAATGTTAGTCTGTGTGAGAAGGGTAAAATCATTGGCAGAGAAAACATCTAAGGAGATTGAAGAAACTACTAAAATTGGGTCAAGAACTGTCCAACGCATTATTAACAACTGGAAGGATAGTGGGGAACCAGCGCATCAGGGTAAGAAGAGAGGCAGATGAAGTGATGTACCCATCATGCCTAGTGTCTACTGTGCAAGCCTGTGGGGGCAGTGCTATGATCTGGGGTTGCTGCAGTTGCTCAGGTCTAGCTTCAGCAACATTATGTGTTCATTAGAATGAGGTCAGCTGACTACCTGAATATACTGAATGACCAGGTTATTCCATCAATGGATTTTTTCTTCCCTGATATCACGGGCATACTCCAAGATGACAATACCAGGATTCATGGGGCTCAAATTGTGTAAGTGGTTCAGGGCATGAGACATAATTTTCACACATGGATTGTCCACCACAGAGTCCAGACCTTAACCTCTGAGGTCTCTTAACCGAGAATCTTTGGGATGTGCTGGAGAAGGCTTTGCACAGTGGTCAGACTCTCCCATCGTCAATACAAGATCTTGGTGAAAAATGAATGCAGCACTGGATGGAAATACATCTTGTGACAATGTAGAAGCTTATCTAAACAATGCCACAGTGAATGCGTGCTGTAATCAAAGCTAAAGGCGGTCCAACGAAATATTAGAGTGTGTGACCTCTTTTTTTTGGCCAGGCAGTGTATGTTCTGGGCCGACATCTGATCATTTTGTGCAGCCATGTGTTTTTAAAATGTTAAATCTGTTTTAAAATATTAAATCTGAAGCAGTCCAGCTAGGGGCGTAGCACCAAGGGCCTGTACCCTCTAGGGCCTGTACCCTCTTAATGTCAGTGGGCCCCTATCCATGCCAGTGCACGAAGCGCGCATGCAATAGTAAATTGGGGCATTTATTTATAAATAAACAAGCATAAATAGGGTTCAGACCAGATTATATTGATGACTGGTTCTTTCATTCACCACCTGAATTGATGCATTTGGCCTACTTGTGCTCAAACACCTATAAACATTAGGCTGCATCTGATTTGTATACTAACGTTTTGATCCATGACACATTTTGATTTAAAAACATTTATTCTTGAATAGGCGCCAACAACGGTACACAGAGAATCGAATCAAATAATCTATCTAATTTTTCAATAAAATTGTTCTTCAGCATACACAAAAAGAAATAAAGCCTTGCACGAGATGTAAGATCTCACCCTCATCAGATGAACCGCCAGGACTGGCCACTGCTGCTCCAGCTGCCCTACTGTTTGTTTATGAAACTGGCTAATGCTGACAACTAACATTAGCTGGTCCATAATCGTCTTTACTTGTAACAGCAAGCAGTCTGGTTGGCAAACTTTAGCATACAAACATCGCAACTGACAAACTGCATGCTGTCTGGACTACGACAACGCTAACGTTAACTGGATGCAGTTACACAACAAGTAAACCTGCTTCACCTTTTGGAAAGAAAGCAGTTAACAGTTGCTTTCCCTCATTCTGCCTTATTTATTTTTCTTTCCGCTTTTTCTGTTACCCCGATTTGTGTTTTTTGGGCTGCATGATGACAGCTAGCCTCAAGGTCATTCAATCTGGGCTCACTGACGTACTTGTTGCCGGCCGCTGTCCATGGACGGACTAAACCATTTTGCGTCTCCAAGAGGGGGTCCCCAGAATGTCCAATATGTTTGGGAGGGCTGTGACACAAAGTTAATTCTCTCAGTTGATGTTATCAATATATTTGAATTACATTATGACACCAATTAGTTGGAGGGCCCAATTTATTAAATTTATTCATGGGCCCTCTCTCTACTCAGGCCCTGGGTAGTCAGCCTGTTGGGCCCTGTTTTGGGTCAGGGAGCCTAGGGAAGGTCATTATACTTTTGTTTGATAAGTAAAGTAGAACCTGTGTTGGCTAGTTGTTTTGGCCATGCTCAAGTTTAATCTGATGGCAAATAAAGGATTGCAATTTCATTAAAGTATTGGTTCTTCTTGGGAGCAGGCAAAAGGGAGTAGTCATCTAGTCATAACAGTATTCAATGTGTGCAGACTTGTGGTTTTTTCTATGTCTGTGTACTGGTGCAAAACAAATCTCATTCACTGACAAATTAGGCCTTTAATGTTTATTTACAACCAACATTAAATCATAAACTTTGAGTTATAACCATAGACAGTATAAAGATTTATCTATACAGTCTATGGTTATAACACATTTCTTAGGATATTTTGTAGTTTCCTTTAAATACACTCTTCTCAAAAGGTAGAGACACACCCAGATACTCCAGCCACACATGATATCATGCGATTCCAAATGATGAGCAGGGTTCCACCATATTTTTGAAGTTTATGGATTTAAGGATTCATTCTTATTCAGCCACAAAAGAACCAGTGACGTCCATGTCTAGACAGATCTTGACAGATCCATCTTCTAGATTCCAGTTCATCTCAAAGGTGCTGGATGTACCAGGTTTTGAGCGGCCGAACAAAAACTATTGCCACAAAGTTAGAAGCTCCTTAGATGCTCCTGTAGCTTTAAGACTGATTGATGACTGTCCAGAAACTTTTGAACGTATAGTTAATATCCATCTAAGCCCTATATATCTGTGTTTTTGTGACCTCACGGATTGAACAAATGATTCAAAACACGTAAAGAGTGCAAAACAAATGCAAGACAACAAAACCATCAAAAAAAACAAACAAAACAAAAACTAGTCTGTTCAGCCATCTGTCTGCAAACACGTCGCATCTCCTGTAAAGTTCATCCTGCTGCTCATCTGTCAGTCATCAACTTTGCGAGCTCGGCGACAAAACGTCCAGTGATGTTCCACCGTGTTCTCGTTGGCCCGTTCGCTCATGTGGTGAACACGCGTGTTGCGAATTGTGAAACCCTGAAAACATAATGCAACATGAATAATCTCACCACAGGAATTATGGGTTTAAGACAATGCAGGACATTAAAGGTGAGATAAAAATCCACACACAGCTTTGGAGATGAAGTCAAGCAGGTGGACACGCAGGCTGACTTCCTGTTGGTGGTCACATGGTCCGAAGGTGAAGGACACCTGGTAGTCTCTGGTGTCCATCATGTGTTTGTTCCACTTTGTGAAACTGCAGGAGATGGACTCCAACACTGCATGGACCTAAACAAAGAAAGAAAAACAAAGAGTCAGGTGACTGTTTAATATGAATTTGATCATCTACTAGGGCCGCCAAAGTTCACATGACAATAACGAATCAGCAGACATTGCTTTTTTTGTATTTAAACTTGTAGGGGAAATGTTACAAAGAGAAATGAGTACAAATTGTCTCAAGATGTTTAACAGAAGCCGGTCTGAAACCGCCAGAGCAAGCACAACCGCAACAGTAGAGACAGAAGAGACAGAAACAGAAAGACAAGATAGCAGCAGCAGGAACAAGATAAACATACATCTGTCATAGATACACATATCTGACTAAAGCATACTGTCCATGTAGAATACAAATGATAAAACTGATGCATGTTACATGACAGTTTGATAAAGAATATAAATAAAGTTTATAGTGAGAGCAGTAGTTCTATTACAGGTGAGTTAACTGCTATAATGATTGAATATAAGAGGTAACAGGGCCGGTTTTTGCTATGAGCAATGTGGGTGACAATCTATGTGAGGGTGCCCTCCAAAAAAATAAAAAAAACAAAACCTCAAAACAAAACTCACCAGTTTTCTAGACTACCGCTCATTTCCATGGCAAGTTAGTGGAGTGGGCGCTGGGGCGCCCTCACAACTTGCTGCTGAGAGTCATACAGGTAAGGGGGAGGGGGCGAGGGATACACTGATCCCAGGCCACACAATACAAACTGCTTCAAATAAATTGTATTTCATTCCTAAAATTAACATAGACCCATATACCTACATGTAATTAATTGGGTTATGTGAAAAAAAAAAAAAAAATCAAAAAAAATCTGTGCAGTCATCTACGTGACTCACGTAACTCTGGTCTGAGCACTGAATTCAGATTATGTTAATTATCTGCTGTTTTTCTATGTACAAAACTGGTGTGTTATCATAACTGGAACTGTTCCAATGGTGATGCAAAACAAAACTCGTATGTAAAATACGAAATAGTTTACTGCAGGAATCTTTTTTTTTTACGTAGTTTTTTATTTATTTATTTTACCTTTCTTCAGGGATTTTTCAAGCATGGCTATTAGATCCTGTGATGAAGGATTTGTGCAATTTACATTGGTGTTTATATACTGTATTTTATTTATCTTGTTTTTCTCTGTTCTTGTTACCTTTTTGTATTTAAGATTATATTTAATAAAATAATACAAATAATATAATATATTGTTGTGTTGGTGGCGGGGTTTGGGGGTAAGTCTTTTTTTTGAGGGGGGGTGGGGACACACAACTCCAGGCCAGAGACACTCACATGAAGATGGAGGAGGAGGGGAGGGGAGGGACACATGCTATACAGTAGTAGTATAAAAATGCATGAGCAGTAATAGAGAAGAAATTAGATAAGAAATTAGAGGACAGGAGCTTGGTGCTTGAGAGAAGAGAGTAGAGGATCAGAGCATCATCCCTCAGCAGCCTAGGCCTATAACAGCATAACTAGAGGATGGTTCACTGTCATCTCTCTTGCTAATTCCCGTCAATGCTCTTGCGGCATTTTGTATCAACTGGAGGCTTATTAAATAGCTATTTGGAGTCAGGCAGTAATGAATTACAGTATTCCAGCCTGGAAGACACAAATGCATGAAAAACTGAAACTATAAATTATGTGGTTGCATAGACGTGTACATCCTTGAACTAATACTTGGTTGAAGCACCTTTTGATTTTACAACAGCACTCAGTCTTTTTGGGTTGGAGTCTATCAGCATGGTACATCTTGACCTGGTAATATTTGCCCACTCTTCTTGGCAAAAACGCTCCAAATCTGTGAGATTGCGAGGTCAACTCCTGTGCACAGCCGTCTTCAGATCATCCCACAGATTTTTAACAGGATTCAGTTGAGGGCTCTGGCTGGGCCGTTCCAATCTTCTTCTGGTGAAGCTATACTTTTGTTGATTTGGATGTACAGTATGCTTTGGGTTGATGTTGTTGTGTTGAAAATATATATGTCCCTATCCCATATTTTAACTGACTGACAGCCCTATTATCTGCTAATGATCATTCAGTTTAACTGTATATATAATTTGCTGTTGTATTATATATTACAGTACTCCACTAAGAATTACATATTTATTACCATGGGACTTGCTTTTCAGAAATAATGGTTACTTACTTGAAGATACCATTATTGCCCTGCTGTGGCCATAATGACTATTATTTATTATTTTACAGAAGTATTTTTTAGTTTTAGTATATTCATAGATATTTATTATCAGTTTATGGTTAAAATGCAAAAGGCCATTCTTTAGGCACAAAATGCTGCTGAACCTAGACCTGACTAACTGCAGCAACCCCAGATCATAGCTCATAGTTGAACACACCAACTTGATACACCATCTACAAAAACAAATCACTAAAGGAATCCACTTAGGCAAAGACTGAACCCAAACAACAACAGCACAACAACAAACACTGAACACTGTGTTTAACAGAAGAGAAAAATTTCCTGGTGACAGCGTCAAGGAGAAAAATAGTCCAGAGAGGGTCAAGGAGTTTATGGCCTTGGATGACCAGCCCATGTCTGGAGTAGACAAGACAGGTTTTTTGGAGTCAAGGTACAGCTACCCTCTCCACACTTTGATAGACCTATTTATTGGACTGAATCCAGTTGGATTTAGAAGAATACAAGGAAGACCAGAGAAAAATCTAAAGGGGAGGAACTGTGGGACATTTAAGATCGACCGGTATTGGATCGGGGGTCAAAAATAAAACTTGATGGGGACATCTCTAGTTTTCACTGACCTTGGTGGTGATGGTGAGCTGGGTGATGATGACTGCGACAGGGTTGGAGTACTTGGAAAGCTTCCTGGTGCTGGACAGCTCCACCACCTCCTCGTAGGAGTCAGTCGGGTAGAGCAGCAGCGGTTTAGGGTCTCCCAGGCACTGAATCAGGGGCTCAATCTGATAGAAGTCGGCCTCCTTTCTGAGCAGCTCGGTCTCCTTGAAGTCACACGGCAGCGTGAGCTCCGATGTCCGCAGGAAGTTGAGGATGTAGCTGAAACAGCAGGAAGAGAGAAACGGATGAGTGCAAACTGCTGAGCAGATGATTCTGTTCTAGTTAAGAGGAGAGAGAAGGGACAGCTGTAGGGGAAAAAATATGAATATGTTTTTTATTATCTAAGTCTTGTTCAAATCTCAACAGCTGATTCACAATATATTATTATTTCCTATTGTCAAAAAACAAAACGTGAAAAGATAAACAGTCAGCTTATACTCCAAAATTAAATTTCAATCCAAAAAAGAGTAAAATGAAAGTATTTTTCCAATGTCTTAAGAGTGTGGCGAATAAAGATAAACAGCAGGTGGCACTTATTCCAGTCAGATGCCAAACAACTGCTGTAAGCTGCTCTCTCCTCCAAAAATTCTGCCATTTAATTTCGAAAACTGCAGTTCCTCAAGTGACTACTTGAGGCTGGTTCAAAAAGTGAGTCAATCCTCATAGAACTACATGTTAAAATCTTTCTAGCTAATTTCTCCATACATGACAAGTTTCCAGGGTTAATTTCTTACGATGGTATCAAATTATGCATAATTATGGGTGGGGCAGCACTGAGTGACAGGCTGGTGTCATCTCCAGTCGCTAACTTAACCCTGCTACCTCTTTTGAATTAGCCAGGACAAAACACTGGAGGATGGGATGATACATTCTGGACATCCTCAAAAGTCACCTCCTGATGTGTCCTGGATGAGACCATAGACTGCATAAAAGATGGAAGATGGAACAGCTCCTCAAAAGTCCTCGAAAGCCTTCACAAGTAGAGGCTGCAGTATAAACTATTGCGGAGATGGAGAAGCAGACAGAAATACTAATGTGCAGTTTATACCTCTGCGTCAGTTTGACGGCATAGCTACTGTGACAGCCCAGACCCTACGCAGACCCTATCGCCTTAGCCTGACGTGCACCTGCCCAGAAATGTAAATTCGCGTCACAGAGGCGCAGATCACAAGAGCTGTGATTGGTCTGCTTGGTAGTGGCATTTTTTTTTTTAGGGAAGAAGGAGAATAAGAAGAAACCCAATGGATAGTAATATATGTGCCACTGCATTGGCACATTACTGACAGAGACAGAAAGGAAGACAGACAGAGAGAGACAGACAGAGAGACGGCCAGACAGACAGATAGACAGACAGAGAGAGACAGAGAGAAAGAGCAAAAGCAATATATGTGCCATCTCATCTACACATTACTAATAGAGAGAGAGAGAGAGAGAGAGAGAGACACTTTACCGAAACAGTGGGCCGTCGCGGTCGATGAAGTAGTTTCCGTGTGCGTCCCTGACAGTGGGAAGGTTTCCTCTGAACATGGCTCCCAGCATGGAGTCTGGGTATCGCTGCAGTGTGGACAGAGACGTGCTGTAAACACAGCCGCCCACATTCAGAGTGACTGGCTCCCCCATCTGGACACAGCAGGGACAGCAGGCAGAGATTACGGTGAGACATTTATCAGTGTTTATCAGGTGAGAAAAAGAAAAAAATCAAATCACCCTGAATCCACTTCTAACCATAACCCTTTAAAACCAAATGTGTTGCCAGCAGCACATTTGCCCAAGCGCATTTGGATTACTGTAATTTAGTCATTATGGTAATTTTACTTGCGCCCCGCAAATTTACTTATAACATGTAGTAAATTTATTCACAGGACAATGTCTGACCTTTTCATAGTCAACATAAACAAAAAAGTCAGACATTTTGAGGATTTTGAGGCACTATCCATAAACACTACCTCCCTAACCCTAATACTAAATCTTATTGTTTTATATCACCTGGACTTGTCCTTGTCCACAAAAGGAGGTCAAGTCCCCACAACGTGACAAAAGATGAATGTCCTCACACCATGAGTAATACACACGCACCATGTGACCCAGGTCTCCATTCTCCATCTGCAGCCGTTGGCTGACGTGTCTTGTGTTGTATCTCTTCAGTTCAGATTGTCGAAGAAGTCATGTCCACGTTTCCATCAACACCTGCAACACAGAGGGTGAGCAGCTTGTGAGACGGTTGCCGTGGAGATAAGGAGCCAACTGATGTGGCGCCCCAGACATCAAGACATAGAAGTCTAACCGTGGTCTGATTAGTCCTGCATCCCCTGATGTGTGCGGATACTGTCAGCCAGCGAGAGACAGGAGGAGCTGTGGACGTCATTTCAGAAACTTTAGAAAGGAATGAACGTTCTCAAGCACATGAATGAACCTCCCTGTGACTGATTCATAAATCGCGCACAACTTCTGAATGAGCTGTGGTGAAATCATATCACCAAATCAGACTCAGACTGCGGATAAAAGTCTGTGACTCTCTCAATAACTCTCAATTTAAATTTAAATTTAGCTCGCAGCAAAATCAAAATCAGTGCAGCAGCAGAGAATATTGTCTGCTTTATTTGCAGTTTTGAACACAGTGCTTTTATCAACCAGCAGAAAGCAGTCGTTTCCAGCTCTGAATCAGCTGCACTGAATTATTCAACAGGAGAGGGGTTTTTTTGGTTTTTTTTACGCCAGACATTTTGACAAGTTAGAATAAGCAAAGCACATGTGTATTATTAATGATGAGTTGATTTCATTCAGTGTCCCAGTAATGCCATTAAGAGTCATTAATACACCTGGGATTTCCATACTGTGACAACTCAAGATGTCTGCAGTGAAAAAATAAGACTGGTGTATTCATTTTTTTTTTCTCTGCACAGCGTTTCAGTCACATAGAAAGAAAAAATACCTCCACGTGCAACTGAATAATCTTGCACACAATCAGAACCATTTTGCTGTAATCAAAGTCTACTCCACAGTAGGGGCTGCACCGACTAGTTGACTTTACTGCTGTACCGTGACGCTTTAAGTAGGAAGTCGATTAACGTGACAATAGCAACACGGATGCTTCCAAGAAGACAGGTGAGGCGCCCAGTGGCTCATTGCAGCAAACCAGCAGCGGTTCATCAAGTGTATGGAAATACTTCACTAAAGATAAAGCCCATGATACCGTGGCCATGGACTGTATACATTTGTTAATATAATCTATGACCGTGACATGCAGAATATGTAAGTCAGTCTAGAAATACAATGTACTACTGCAATGCACACTCAAAGGTATCTGCTAATACTAGCAGAGGAACAGTCCAGATCCTCTCAACGACAATCAATTAACAACTTCACTTGCGGTAAAAGAGAGAAGGAGGCTGCACATCAGCAGGTTGCTGGTGAATTTCATTGTCTAAAGTTATTAGACCTTTAGCTGCTATACACGGAAAAGGCTTCAGAGAAATACCGCTTTTGTTTTTATCCCAACTAGATTATATTATCTTACAACACGCTGTGAAGTACTATTACACGCTATTGACAGTGCAGACAACACATATCTGCATATCAGCACACAGTATTGACAAGCTCATGTGTTTATGTTCAGTTCTGTTGTGTTAGTTGACACTGTTACGGTGTTTTTAGGGCCTGTTTTTTTTTTTTTTCTTTGCTGAGCAAGAGCTGCAGATTAGAAGTGTCAGACTGACGGTTGCAGAAAAGCGTCCGTAGCTTCTTTTCTGTGAGACGCTACACTATGTATTCAGGTCAAGAATATAGATTTCATTGTTTTCAAACAAAACCCATCACCCAAATCACTGAAATGCCGATTCTCACTGAATTAGTTTTATCACAGGACCTGTGTTAGAAGAAATATGGTAGCTTATTTGCAGTGTCATTTTTACTTTACTACTCCCACCTGGTCATTTGTTATGCCTGCCATCCTGTTCACTCAACAACTCAAACAGCAGCTTCATATTAAATGAACACAGCTGTTACTAATGAAATGAAGAATATTTTGATACCTATTATGGAACTAGACTTATATTGAATACTGGCTGCTGTCTTTTCCTAGTCCAGACAGGTCTGGTCATCTCTCCCCCAGGGGAGAGTCAATCACCACAGCAACCGGTCGCTCAGCAGGTGACCGACTGATTGAAGTCCTTTCTCAATACTCTTTCCATCTCATCATTATGAGAGACCTTGCAGTTATGAGAGGAAAATCCTAATTAAGATTCCTTCCTTAACAAGAAGAGCAGAAGATATTCTTTTCACAGCCTTAATATATATAATTCAGCTTTTAGATGAGTATTCACAAAACAAAACTTTTCTGTATTCTGTATGCAATTTATTCATCAATCATGTGTTGAAAGATCTGATAGTGATAAAATCATCTGACCAATTTTTAAAATAAAAGGCCCTTCCCTGTATCCTCTTGCCAGAAATCTTGCTTTGGTCTCCTAGACTGGTTTCAACAAATCTTGTGAGATCGGGTAACAAAATTAGTCAAGCTGACGGAGATCAAAAACATGACAGACGTCACAACCCTGAGAGCTCTGTCATATGGAGTTAAATTAGTCTCAAAATAGTCATAAATGTGTGTTCTCAAAACATGAGATTCACAAATGCATACAACGATTGGGAATTTGGGTGGTCACAAATGTGTATCTTAATTCATAGCTACATTTCATAGTGTGGTGTACTTGTGGATTTACGTGGAACACACATTTGACCATTCTGAGAATTAAAAGAGCTGCGCAAATGCCAACATACATAAAAGATGTAAAACTAGAGGTAAAATACTTTGGAAACACTAGAAATAAAAACATTGGTTTTGTGAAATCATTTTCATAAGCAAGTACAGCTGAAACGGAAATATCTCAAAGTGAATTCAAATTGAATCACATCGGAAGCTTGAGAATCAGGAAATCAGCTGCAATGTCCAGCCCTACTTTAAAGTGACTGATTGATTTAAAGGACGTCCAGGCAACTGGTGCCATTAGTCTAGTGAAGTGGAGATCAACTGAGTGCAGTGAATGTGTCTTAAGAGGCTGTAATATAAAGACACCTGTAACCTGTACCTGCAAGGGCCGGTCATTGGCTAGGCAGTGTTCCTGGCTACAATTACACCATGGTGACAAAACAACCCTCCAAGCAACTTCACCGGGGAAAGTACCCTAATTATATTGCCCATTATTCAACTTTTATCCATACAAATGGGAATAACTTCCAAGGGGGTGAATACTCATAACTGCAAGAGACCTTGAAGAAGACAGAATGATAATGACTGAACAAAAGGAGTTTAAAAGAGGATTTATGATATTTTTCATGACCTCAGCAATGATTGTTTTCATATTATTTATTTTAACATGCACAAAGTGATATTGCATTAGTTTAACTAATAAAAAAAAAAAAAGCCTTGGGCCTGAGAACAGCAAATTTGACATTTATAGTGGTAGTATTTAGTAGTATTTATACTTTCAGAATACTACCTTAGTAATATTAATAGAATGAGATGAAAACGGAATATTTAATTACTGTACACGCATGCATGTTTTAGTGCATGGAAGGAAAAATAAATAATAATAAAAATATCATAGAGGATTAAACAATAATATAGCCGACATTTAGCGTAATCTACATATTGCAGCAGCCCGTATCAAAACAACATCAATCTTCATTCTTCATGAAGCAAATCAACCTTGGTTACAGTTAGCTGTTGCTACGTAGTTAGCATTACTTATATGTAAATAACACGTTAACATCGTCAGTTTCGGATTAAATAAAACATCTATCAAGTCTGTCTGGTCTTACCTATAATCGGTCCATCACTGCTACCTGCTGCCTTGACACGAATCACAGCTGGAGATAAGAGCTAGCTAACCTGTCCGTTGGCGTCCATAATCAATACCGGAAGATGAGGGGACGTCCGGTTAGACCCGTCAAAATAAAATCTTACAAAATAAGAGTCGTTACTTGAAATATAAAAATAAATGTATCACACTCTCCAGCCTACAGGGATGATTTTCAGAGATTCTCAGTAATTTAAACAGCATGGTTTCTACGTTGTATTTAATTGGGTTTAATTGAAACACTAAAATGGGATAGAGATTTTTTTTTAATTGCAAATAACATGCTAGGTTAAGCAGGATTTGCTCGTGCAACAGATTGTAATTTAAATAAGAATAATCGTATTTATAAATCATCGGCCTAGGCTTACATTTGAACTCTTATAGTTTCAGCTGAATTGAATTTTATTTATATGGCGTCAATCCAATTTTTGGATAGTTAAAACATTTATTGCATGGTGACTTTTATATACTTTGTATTTGTTCTATTTTGGGATTTTCTCCTTAAAATGTCTGTACTTGCACGTTACGCTGCTCACTTGTGACTTAAATTGTCTCCCGAGAACAAATAAAGTTTTCTGAATCTGAAATACAAAATGTCTCAAGACACTTTATAGAACCCAGCCTGAACCCCCCAGAGCAAGCACTTTGGTGATGGTGGCCCTTTTAACAGGAAGATACCTTGAACAAAACCCAGCTCATATATACATGTCATCTAGAGTTTATTTTGTGTTTGAAATCAGAGAGATTACCTTTAAATAACATTAGAAATTTTGTAAAAGAAATACGTTTATTTCATCCTCCAAACAAAGTCCTTTATAAACTATTGGCCATATTACTGCGGCTTGTATTTGAATTCTGTAATTTCATCTAGTTTAGTTTGATGTTTTTATGACGGTATAAACAGAATATTACCTATTTTATTTGTTTATTGTAATACATTCAGTCTACTAATCCTGAAACCATTTGTTACTTAATAACCTTGTTTTTTAATTTACAGTCGCGACTTGTAGTACCTACCTCCCACCGCACGGAGGCGCGAGCAAGGGGCAGTCTATTAACAGAAACACGGAAACTGTTTTGTTTATTAGAGGCTACATCCGGTTGGTCACGTCTCTCCTGTGTTTCCAGCTGCTCCAGTGATATTTCTATTGAAACCCCGTCCTTATTTTTTACTGCGCTGCTTTAAACTATCAAACTAACTTTTCCGCACACATTTCTGGGGGCGTTAGGAGCAGTTCCACGTTGTTCCGGCTGTCTGGAATGCAGGCGGGCTCGGGTGTTAGCTAACACGGTTAGCCTGCTGCTCTGTAACCGGAGCTTTCACTGAGTTTTAATTCCTGCGTATTTTCCACTGCTGTCTCAAAGACCTGTGGTCATCATGGCGAGTGAAAACGCGGAGACCAACGCGGGGAACGACGAGGAAGCTGGTCCTTCACCAGAGTCAAACGAGCACGACTACGCGCACACTGTGGACGGTAACCTTACTCCAACCGAGGCGTCCTCGTCCCATACACCGGTCGAACCTGAGCGGAGCGCCCCGGTGCAGCCTTCTACGTCGCTGCCGGTGGAGCTTCCCGACCCAACCGTAGGGGCAGAGGTGGACTGCCCCGGGGGGCATAATGCAGAGGCGCAGACGGAGGAGAACACCCAAAAGCTACCAGCCTCCGAAGTTGCCGCTCACGCGTCCACCGATCTGCCGCGCGTTGGTCGCCGTCGCTCAAAGCGGCCGGAGGACAATAACTGCTCTTGCTGCAGGGTGGAGTTTGAGCGGCAGGGCCGTTCGTTCAACCGGAGGGCGGTGTACACCTTCACCACGCCGGAGACAGTGCAATGGGCTTTCCCCGGAGCGGTGGTGAACGAGAAGTCTTTCCTGTGCGAGACCTGCGCCCAGCTCATCAGGAGCAAATGTAAGCGCAAGCAGAGCGGGAAGCGGTCTCTGTGGCTGAAGCCGCCTGCGACTAAACAGGTGTGTGTATGACTTTCATGATTCAACATGTTTATGGTCATATGTCTGGTCTGGTCTATGTGGGTGGTACATGTCTAAGTAACATCCACATGAATGCCAGGTCCAAAAGTTTCCCAGCAGGACATTGAATTGTCACAAGATGGTCAATGTTATTTACTTCTCTTGTCATAATGTTGTGGCTGTTTGGTATATAGTAATATAAGCCGTGGCCGAATATTTTCTGTCTGTTGTGCGACTGTAACTACAGGTGAGAGACAAGAAGATGTTGGGCCGCAGGATGGGGAAGAAAAGCAAAGCAGCACTGCTGGTGAGCAAGTCCAGCTACAAGGCCGCTTTCCAAATGCTCTGGTCGGCCAAAGGTGCCCGGAAGCCGATGATGGAGTTCTGGAGGAAACAGTTGAAAGAAGAGGTGAGGGTGGAGGCTCTGCATTCTTGATCCAAATCTCCTGTGTTAAGTCCTTCCATTATTATTTAGTGACACTGTGCTGCGTTTCCTGGTGGTGCTGCAGATGAAGGTGCTCTCACGGTTGCCCGACAGTCCCTTCCATCAGAAAGTGTCGGGCAGGAAGCCACTGTCGTCCTTCCCCTGGAGGCGATGTCTGAACTGGGCCCAGGACAAAGCTCCGCTCGTCGTCACCTGTCTCCGCTCACTGTTCCCTGATGTCAACGCACTATACAAAAGCAACCAGTAACCAGTTTCATTTCAGTTTTCACTTCTAAGACGCCCTCATTGGTCTGTGGATCTACGTCTGACCAGACAAGTGAGCTGATCGTCTCTTTTGTTTGTCTGGCAGCCAGCTGACGGAGGAGCAGGCCTTCACACTGCTGGAACGCCGGGCCGTGGTGGCGCTTTCAATCCCGCTCTTCACCAGGAACATCTGGAAGAACAACTTCCTGCAGGCCGCTCTGGGGGCTGAGCTCCGGCTGCAGGGCTGCTCCGGCACTGCCCTCGACATCCTGAACACCATGGGCTTGTGCCAGAACAAAGACACCGTCAGGTTACTGCTGCACCGGCTGCGTAATGGCAAGGATATGGTGAGTGTCACTATCAGCTGCGGTGTTTATGTGGCTCAGGTTAGTCTGATCCCAAAGATTTCTCTGCATTTGCATAATTCACAACATCAGAAGTTTGTGTTTGTCATGGTTATCTGTGCCATTTTTGCAAACAAGAATGTGAATCAGATGCAAATAATTTAACAAACTCTTGTCAAACCATCAAACATGGATCCATCTGCCAGTAAATATGGTCCCCAAAAATGGTAAAACATTTAGTGTTAATTTTGAAGTGTTAAGCCTTTAAAAATGAAACAATTCATGTGTGAACTGTTATTATTTTTTAATATTTAGCAAAAATGAATGATCTTGGTGCAGATAGTAAAGTAGGAAAGTCAGAAAGAAATGGAATAAAACTGATTTTCTTACTTTAATAGAAGCTCTTCCTAGCTTCCTAGCCTCAGAGCTTATAGACGCTCTTGCTGTTTCCTCAAGATCCAACCAACTAACCTGAGCCTGACAAAATAAGATGTCCTAAAATGGTCACCAAACAGAGCAATTAATATTTATCTAGGTAACAAATGTATAATTTAAATAGGCTGTTGCTTGGATCATTCTGAATAAACATTATTTTATTTACCTCATTGTCTTTGAGCTGCAGGTGATAGCTTTATTAAAATTACTCGTAATATTTTTGAGTGTTTTCGAGTTTACTTTAATTTATTGGTGTGTAGTTTTGGCCACATGGAGGCGCTAGAGCAGCTGTTTACTCTCTAATCTTTACTTTCTGTTCTGTCAGACAACACAAGATGGAGAACTGCTTAAACAGGAACAAATGAAAGAAGGGATGGGAGAAGCGATGTCGGACGTGGAGGATGCAGATACTGAAGAAGAGGAGGAGGAGGAAGAAGAAGAGGATGACGATGAGGAGGAAGAAGAAGATGAGGAGGAAATGGTGATGGCAGAAGAGGAGGAAGAAGTGGAAGAGGAAGAAGTGCAGGACGGGGTACAGGAAGAAGAAGAAGATGAGGCAGATCAAGCAGCAGAGGAAAAAGTCGAGAAGAAGAGGAGGAAGAAGAAGGCGAAGAAGCAGCGGAAGGAGAGAGGGAAACGGAAGGCAATGGAGAGAGAGGTGGAGGAGGATGATGAGGACGAAGACGGGTCGGAGGAGAAGAAGAGGAGGGTGGTGGTCGTGAGGCTGGGCCTGCTGAAGGGACACTCGGAAGTCGGACGATCTGACCTATCAGCTCTCTGAGAGGGCAGGCTCTGCCCCTCGGACTCAATAGCCCCACCTCCGAGCATAGAGCTGCACGGGGTCCTGTTCTCTGTCCACTGGGTTCAAAGGCATTCTGGGAATTGTAGGAGGTCAGTAAGTGCTGAGGGAAACTGATGAGAGCTTTACTTGAATTTTTTGTTTCTATTTTGTTAAAGAAATAATCAGTTTGAGGCAGATGTTTGTTCGTTTGAGCCCAGAGAAAGACTGAATCACTCCAGTGAGACCAAAACCAACAGTAAAACACTCACGGTGGATTTTCTTTTAACATCTGGCAGTTGTAGGCTTCCCACATTCACCAACGTTCTGCTTCCATATCTAATATGTCTAATGGAGGCAGCTTCAAGAATAGATTTTTCTTTACAGGCCCTATCGTCTCATAATAAAAAGAACCAAAGTAATTTGGAATGAACAAGATCCTCTATGGGAATATAGTTAATATTCTAGGAGAAATTAACTCATTATGGGGATAACGCTGTCATTTAAAAAAACAAAAAAGTAGTTATGAGAGTAATGGTCTTCAGGAAAAAGTGTTTTTGCTTTGTACTGAGGAGAAACTGAATGGAGCAATCACACTTTAAATCAGCACTTTTGACACACTTTAAATGACACCCAGTTATAGACTCACACACCACCTAGTTGGTTTCTTGTCTGTGTCTTTAATATTTCAGAGTCTTATTCTCCAAAAAAAATATTAAAGAAAGGCCACTGGACTTGTAGATTTGTACAAGTCCAGTTTATTTAACGTTTTTGAATAAACCGTGACCTGGATGAGTGGGAACCTTCACAGACTTGATGTTATTCACATAAAAGTAGAACTTTAACAGTAGCAAAACACTGCAGTTTATGTTTCCTGTAAACTTTACTCTCATAACATTGGGGTCTTTTTCCTATTAAGTAAACCACTTTTACTCCCCTCGTAATATTATTCATTTGTTATCTATTACTGCTTGTCCTCCAGAGGCTAACAGCTAATTGTGAGTCTGCAAACACAAATGAACACTGAGACGACGGTGGTACATCAAACTCTAGATGGAAGAAAGTATGATGGGATAAAAACCTCAAATAAAGCCACCAGGTCTCTGTAAATGTTGTGCGAGCGGCAGGTTGCACATCAGGATGTGAAATGGTTGTGTTTTTTTGTTTTTTGTTTTTTTAAGTGAACTCAGCTCCTCTATAAAGTCACCAGTGTGACAGAAAGTTACAGGAATATAAAATGGCTTGATTTTGTTTTATACAGAACACTGTGACGATCAAACAGTTTGGTTCTGTTTCAGTGAACTGTGTGAAAAAGGACCTGGAGTTAATAGCATTGCTTGTTTTACTGGTTTGTCGACTTTAGTAAACCCAACAACAGATTGAAGACTTCGGTATGCTTGCTTGATGCGTCCTTTGTGCCTCTTGTGTTCGTGTCAAGGAACAATTGGTGTGTTAAGACAGATGCAGTTTGTTCACATGCTGCAATATAACCATTGAAACATATGGAAGTGCGCACATGTTTCCCAGGATTGATAAGTCTTTTAAGATACATGAAGTGAACACAGCCATGTATTAAAAAAAAAAATCCTTCAAAGTGGTGATTAATTATTGAGTTCTTGAGGGAAAATGCCAAAAATGTTCAATCTAAGAATTCAGATCTGATGTTTTTCAGACCTCATCTTTTTTTTCCCTTTATTTTATGGTCCATAATTTCAGTGAGATTAACTAAAAATTTCTTTTAAAAATAAGTTTTACTTGGTACCAGTTCTAGTTATTTTTGTTCACTTTGATTTACTATCTCTTAGTACAAGCACAGCAGGTCAGTTAATTTGTTCACATATTTCTGTGACAATAATTGGTACCAGAGTTTCTTTATCATCAAGGACCCATAATTTAAACACTCTGTTGTGTTCGCTTAAAGATTTCATGGTTTGTCTGAACTTTTCTCTCCCATGGTCAAAATAAAGAGACCAATAGACTGTGTAATATAGTTTTTATTGTAATAAGTTTTTTTTGTTTGTCTTCCTTTGAGTTTCTTAAAGTGGCAAATGTTTTTTTATTTTTTACGTTTTGAGTTCAGGACGACTGTGACGCTGCGTTTTCTGACCGTTCTCAGATCAGAGTTGGGCTGAAAAGTCTGCCATTAAAAATGTTCATCGGGTTCATCGACTCTTTTCTTTTATTGATTTTTCTAGTGGAGAGAAATAAAACCGAGTGTGTTGTAAAAAAAACAAAGCATAAAAGGACTGACAGCTTTTTATTTCCGTAACAGTCATTTACAGCAACAAAACATCCACAAAGCTGCTGCAGCTGCAATAAATATTCCCGCTCTCTGGGTTATTCTTCTTCTTCTGCGTTTGCAGAGACGAACTTGAGTCAGTGTCAGAAATTAGGTTAATATGAATGTGATGTGTTCTGGTGGTAAGGAATATGTGCAAGTTTACTACTGACAATAATTTGAGAGAGTGTCACATTTAAATCGGCCTGAGCAGATTTGAGAGTCAAATGGTTTTCACCAAATGTGTCTCAATGGAGTACTTTGGGGAATACTAACATTAAATTTAGTTGAGAAAAGGCAAAAACAAAAGGTTTCAATAAAAACCTTAAAACAAAATCTTAAGTTAGAGGAGATTCCAATAAATAAGAATTTAAACTTAAAGTGACAAAACTAAGGCAAAACCAAATTTAATAAAAATCTTAAGTGGAAGAACTAAATTTCAACAGCTCTTTAATAAAATATGGATTTTTTTACGCTCTCTTTAGTCATTATTTAACATCCACAAGATCACAGAAGAAGAGCCTGCGAGATAAAGCATAAAGCTTTTATTTTGAAAGTGGAGAAAGCAGCCAGAGCTACAGATACATAGTTTAGTCAAGTTTAAAACCAATTTAACTTTGTTGTTGTGCGTTTGACCAACATCTAGCTGGGAACTTTAGAATGTGGAGGGTTTTTGTTTTAGAGGAACAGAACATTTTGGCTGTATTTTACACATGGGTCTAATACTTTACTGAAGTTTCCACAGTCTAGTGTTAACTGGAGGAACTCAGACGTTCAGGGTCTTTTTGACGGAGAAGATGATGTCTTTGATCTGAGGGACGCTGTGGTCCTCTAGGATTTTGGCGTATGGCATGGGGATGTCAACGCCTGTTACCCTGGTAACCGGAGCATCCAGGTAGTTGAAGGCCGGACCTGAAAACATGCAGAGGGATCATTTAAATCACTACCAAACTAAATGTTCCTGTCATAGCATCATAGAGCGTTCAAGCAGCACATTCTCCTCTCCAGAATGGTAGTCCTGTTCTCACACCATTTGTTCATTGCTTTGTTACGTTCTCTACGACACATCTTGAAGCAACAGCTCGTTGCTGTGAAGGCTGTAGATCAGCATGGTGATGGTCAATATAATTTGGTTGTTTTAATTAGAATTTACTGAACCAATACAGAGCTTTTTGGTCATCACACTGGACACCATTTTTACTGGACACCAAATATATCGTGAAGCATGGTGGTGGCAGCATCATGCGGTGCGGAAGAATCTCAACAGCAGGCTCTGAAGGGCTTATAAAGTTAGAGGGTAAAATTAATGCAGTTAAGAAAAAAAAAAGAAGTCCAGACCTCAGTCCAAACAAGAGTGCAACCTGACAGAGCCTGAACAGTTTTACGAATGGGGTGCATTTATGCAATCACTTATTTTACATCATCCATTTTTAATTACATTATTTTGCAGAAGTCCGTTATCACTTTGAAAGTAAGAAGTGCATTTTTTGTTAATTTTTGTCAAAAAAATAAATTATAGTCGGTCCTGATTTCATTTATAAATGCAATAAAAGGTTAAAACTTTTTCTTGGCTGCTAGTTAGGAGGAAGTGTGACGACACCAATGTGTGAGAGACACACAACGGACAGTGACTGATGTTGCTAGTTGCTAATAAGACAGCCTTTGCTGAAACAGCCCCAGATTATTAAGGATGGGCTGACCGTCCCATTTAATGTCTTGAATGACAGTATGATTAAAAGTGGTCGGTTTGGAAGTTGTAATGCTTTAAAATACACAACAGATGTAGCCGGAGAGAGAAGAGGACACACTCTTCTTCATTCATATCATCAAACCTTTCAAATCACTTCTCGCAAGAATTAGATTTTTGAATCTGAATGAACCCCTGAAGAATATTCATTTATGTACAAAAGTCATCACTAAAACAGCCTGGATGTAATGTGTGTATCTGTTGGTCACCTTCCATGATTCTGGCACAGATCTCAGCTCCGACACCAAACTGGGGCCAGCCACCCTCCACTGTCAACAGGTGGTTGGTCTTCATCACGCTGGTCTCAATGCTCTCCACATCCATAGGTCGGATGGTCCGAAGATTGATCACCTGATGCAAACACAGACAGGAAGTGTGTGTCCACTAGGGGTTGCATGAGTTTTTTTTTTTTGTTTGTTTTAAAGTTGACTGTAATTCAAACCGACACTGACTAGTCACTGATGGCATCACTAAGAAACACAGTAGAAAGTAATGCTTTGCAACAATGAAATCTATATTTTTGACCTGAATACATATGCTGAGAACAGACAGCTCATGTGCTACATACTGTGTGCTGCAGATATGTATAGCCTGTATAAAAACAGGCTGCAACTCAGCACCATCAACAGCATTTAATAGTACTCCACGGTGTTGTTAGATGGGATACTGTAGTGTAGTCAGATTGAAAAAATGATTAAAAATGATTTTGCTGAAGCCTTCTCCATGTACTGCAGCTAAAGGTCTAATAACTTAATGAAATTCACCAGCTAATTGTTCATTAACAGTCTACTTCTCTCTGATACCACAGGACGTTTGATGAAATCGTTAACTGACTGCTGTCGAGAGGATTTGGAGCGTTAATCTGCTAGTGTTAGTGGATGCCTTTTCAGATGAGTGTGCATTGCAGTAGTACTTTTGTTGTATTTCAGGACTGACTTACATATTTTGCATGTCATGGTAATATGGGCTTCATCTTTAGTGAAGTATTTCCAAACACTTGATGAACTGCTGCTAGTTTGCTGCAATGACCCACTGGGCTCCTCACTTGTCTTCTAAGAGGTGTCCTTGTTGTTATTGTCATGTGATCAGTGACTAGTCAAAATGATGCTTAAAGCATCATGATATAGCAGTGAAGTCGACAAACCAACTAGTCTATAGAACCCTTAGCATCAGTCATTAACAGATGTGTGTCTCTACCTCACACTCGATCCCCTCCTTTGCGAGGACGGCAGCAGCATCCAGACAGTGACTGACATATCGAGAGTGGGAAACAATGGTAACGTGAGTACCTGAAACACAAAGGGGAAAAAGAATGATTTGACTATCGCTTTCACACGAACCTCGCCTCCATTTCTTCAAAAATATACAATAACCCTGACCATTACATTATTCTCCATAGACTGCTACAGCTGTCTGTTCAGCCTCTGCTTTGATTCTACATGTGGAATATTTTTGTCACTCTGATGACACTTACTGCTAAATGCTGGGACCACTGTGAAACGTATTGTGCAATTCAGCTATAAATACTGAAAACAATTTAACAACAGACCAAATAACTAAGCTGTTTTTAAATAAACTTGTTAGCACTTGATGATGAACTGAAGGATTTGTTAAACATTCAATGTTTTGGTTCTTTTTACATTCACATCTGTACTCCAGTCCTCTGCTGCCTTAAATGTACATTTTTATGCTGTATCTACTCTTACTCTAAACTCCGGGACTGATTAATGTCTAGTCACTTCAGAGAATTATACATGAAAAAGCTTAAAATACTGCAGGCCATGGTATTTCTAAACCAAGTTGTCTAAAGTCTCACAAGTTACTCAGGAACAAGTGTATGGCACACTGTTGGGTCCCTAAATATTTGTTTTTGGTTTGTTTTTTTGACACAGACACTATTTTGGTTATTTTAGTTGTTTGTTAAAATTACAGTTATGTAATGAACATGGATTTAAAGTGTTGACTGTCTGCTTTAATTTGAGAGCATTCAAATTCAGTTACATCTTTTATTTGTAATGTTTAATGGCAATTACACAGCTGACTCAAAATATCTTTTATGGACAGAGCTGGGATATTTCTTCAGGTAAAAGGTCTGAAGTCGGTGCTTTTTTAAAAAAAAAATTTAGTTAATTTTATTGATGATTATATTTATTTGTCCAACAGAACCTGAAAATAGGTGACTGTGTATAAATGATTGCAAATGCTACTAAAGCTGAGGGTCTGTACATCATATAACTAGAACTTGAATGTGTTTTGGTAAACTGTATGATAATATTATTTCTGGAAAGCTGGGGCTAATATTGTTTTTGAACAGAGGGACTGTAACTTGGTCCTGTACATTATAGGTTCTAATAACCAAAAATTAGCATTGCTTTTTAGCCTCGCGTGAAGCTTATGAGACTGTTTTGACTGTGTAATTAGTTATTCAGCTTGTCAACCAGTTTGACCGTCAGGAGTTTCTAAAGCCTGTGCAACAGGGTTTGCTCCCACAGACGAAAATAATTTCAAGACAACTGAAAAGACTTCTTTAGATGTTTTACAGGTCTGACTGAACAGATTAGGGTCCGGTCTGTTTGTGTCCCCCTCACCTTGTCTCTCAACCTTTGCTTTGCCGAGGGGAATGGTGAAGTCTTTAGACATGGCCTCCTCTGACATCTCGAAGGGAACGCCGTACATCAGCTCGTTCTCCAGGAACACCACTGAAACAAACACACATTCACTGTTACGGTGTTAAAACAGTACGACAGGCTGCTGAATTCTCTCACTGGTGGAGTAAAACATGTTGGATGTACATTTTGATTTAGTTTACACTAGGGTTTACACTAGGGGCGTCCTGATCGGTATCGGAGTCGATCCAGGCATTTCTAAAATGATCAGATTAAATCGGTATTGGTTTACTCTGAAAAATGAATTCCGTCAGACAGCAGCTAGTGGATAGTTCAGTGTAGATGTTTAGTGAGGTGGTAGCAGGAGATCATCATTCAATACTACCAATTTCAAAAACAGAATCCATGGAGTCCACTCATGCAAAGACTGCACGTAAACAATAACAAACACTGAACACTTCGTTTAAAACCTTTAACCTGCTGCAGTGTTGACTCTCACCAGGGTTGTCTTCTCTGATGGATGCTTTCAGGAGACCTTTGGCATCTTCTGAGTTCCAGGGACTGACAACCTTCAGACCTGGACAGTGAGCATACCTACAGACAGATTGACAACCACAATGACACCAGCACTATGACGACAGAGACATCCCATACTTTTAATTAAACCAGCTAAGGATAATCCCTGTTTTTCTTTTATTGCTTTATTTTCGACAGTTTGATTGCTTGTGTATTTGCCAAAATAAGACAAGATACATTATAATGTCATATCTTCACACTCAGTATTAGGTGTCATTAGGTGTAAATGAACGCACCAAGCAGCAAAGCACTGTGAGTGCTGAGCAGCAACGCCTGCTGACGCTCCGTTGGGTCCTCTGAAGACAATGGGGACCGGCTGCAGACCGGCTGACATGTAGTAGGTCTTTGCTGCAGAGTTGATGACCTGGTCGATGGCTTGCATGGAGAAGTTAAAGGTCATGAACTCACAGATGGGCCTGAGGCCAGCCTACAAGGGAGACAACACACAGATATTAGTGATAATAGGTCTGGTGGCATCTCATTCCGATTTGATTTCACCAAACGTTTGAGCAATCGCTTATCACGACCAATCAGGATTTTTTTCCCCACCACATTTCTTTCTCGAAGATGACGGTCCCCCATTCTCCTTCCAGTTTTTAATAATTGGACAGTTCTTAACCAACTACTAAATTTTAGTAGTTTCTACAATCTCCTTACATGTTTTCTCTGCTTGATGCATGCCAATGAATTGACCCTTCTCAAACAGACTAACATTCCACAACCACAGGATGTGTCTTTAGACATGGTCGTTGAAAAGCTACTCGTTGTATCAGTTGGGGTTAAATAACTTAAATAATCACCCATGCAGTAATTATCCAATAAGAGGCTTTTACCCATTTGCTTGGTTAAATCCAGGTGGCAACTTTTTTTTTTGACCAGACAGCGTAGATCAAACGCTTAACGTGGATTAACTATTTAACTGGAGGACATTTAATATAACAGGACCATTTTTGTCAGATTGGATTCATCTGCTCTTGGAACACTGTGAGTCTCAGTAGATGAGTTGTATACATTTTTGTGTTTGTGACTGGTCTGACATAGGCGTTTATTGAACCCGTAGTTATCACTGTATCCTGAAATTGTGTGTATCATTCTACTCTTGAGAAATTAAGCTTTCCAAGAATGTGGTGGCAAATAGATGAGTTAATCGCGGTTTAGTCATGTAAATAGCGGACAACCTGTAGACAGGCCGTCGGAACGGGAATAAGGTGTGATATCATTGGATGAGAGCCAATTGAAAGCCAATGGTTGATTACAAACCCAGTTTTATCGCACCGTTGTGTTGTTAGGACAGCATGCATGTTGAGTTAATACGCTGACATAGACTGAACAGAAACTCACCATGGCAGATCCCACTGCGATTCCGGCAAACCCCATCTGCACCAAAGAGACACCGTATGAACCAGAATCTCTGAATAAATGTTATTAAACAGCTAACAGACACTGACAGACACTCTTAGAAATAACATTGAAGAGTCTCACCTCTGAGATCGGAGTGTCAATGATACGTTTGTCTCCATATTTCTTCCACAGGCCCCTGCTCACCTGCACACACAGCATGTTATCATTATAATGAGGTTAAGCTCCAGAGAACATTGTTTTGTTTCTTTCTTCTGCCCGACATTCTTCAAAGTGCCTCAGCTTGAGGCAAAACAACCTGCCATTTAACATAAGCTGTGCCATTTGCATTTCAAGAGTCTGACTGTCTGAACAGACGTCTATTTAACTGACAAGACTGTTCTGAGATCTCTGTTGTTCACTTAGAGAGTACCACGTTTTACAAATAGAAATGACAGACAAAGATGACACCATACAGTAGACTATAAAACAATATGGACAAGGCATCTCCACTTCCTCCCATTGCTCAAACTGATGCTATCCCAGGGATACATTCATTCATTCATTCATCTCCTGTACCCACTTCTTCCTGTTAAGGGTCGCGGGGTCTGCTGGAGCCTATCCCAGCTCCCAGGGATACAGGCAGAGCCATATTGTGAATTTGGAACCAGAGTCTGAGCAGTACTGTTAGAGTGGAGCCACGCTATCGATAACCCCTCTAGACTCACTGGTGATTGGTTAATAATGCGCTCTGACCAATGCTTTATTATACACTGCACTTATTGCTTTATGCAGTGGTTGTCATGGCATCATCAGAAAAATGGACACTTGAACATACATCAGCATTATATTAACAACCTAAAATGACAGAAACCATCCTTGAAGAGAAATGTGACGTGTACTTTTTAGTTTTAGGCCCAAGTCCCATCCACTAACATGGAGGGAGCGGAGCTTAAGATCTATACTGCAGCCATCCACCAGTGGGAGCTCCTCATGGTTTAGCTTCATTTGTAAGTTGATGTCTTGGCATCCACTTCTTCTTTTTATACAAGGCATATTCCAGTATACAAGGCAGTAAGTAAATAAGTAAAAAGGCTAAGTTGTCTGTGAAGATTCTCAGTCATCCAGGTCATAGTATATCCAAAAAATGTTTAAAAAAGGCAACTGGACTTGTAGAGTTTTTTGAGAAGACGTTCCACCACTCATCTGAGTAGCTTCTTCAGTTCTTGGGGACTGGTGGGAAGTCTGAGGTTTAAATAGGACACTCCTACTGAAACTTGCTTGTTCTGTCAACAACCAGAAACCGGTGCTGCTAATTTCCATTAACGGTTAGGTACCTAACCGTTAAATGGTTGGTGAAACGTCTTCTCAAAAAACTATACAAGTCCAGTTACCTCTTTTAAAACTTTTTTAGATAAAAAGCTAAACTCTTATATTATTAATACTTGTTCAACATTCATCATTGCTGAATTCCATCAAAGTCTCTGTGTCTCATTAACTATGGTGGAAATAAGTTGGGAGAAGCACTCTCCAAGTGCCCAAAATCAAAGCTGAAAAACATCAAACTGCTTTATTGATCATCATTTACTGTGTTCAACTGAGCGTCTACTAACCTTGTAGGCTCCGTCGTACTGAGCCACCTCCTCGCCCATGAGGAACACCCGCTCGTCCCTCTCCAGCTCCTCGTCCAGCGCCTGATTCAGGGCATCACGGACGGTCACCTGACGACGACAAACAACAATGTAGTGAACTGACATCTCAACTTCATCCTCATGTCTTTCCATTGTCAAACTTTCCCTACTCTCCCACTTAGATTTTATACAGATTGATATAATTAAGATTTCATTTATATATTTTTAAATATAAAAGTCAGCCACAAGTAAAAAAAAAAAAAAAAAAACATATGTTCCTTATGTTTGAGAGTTTTATCTGTAGGCACTGTTCAAATATTTACTAAACATGTAAATATACAATTAATGCACATGTACAAAATGTGAATAAATACCAGCCCAAAGGGTAAGGAAAAGTCAGTGTAAGGCAAGAAATTACCTGAAACTGGTTTGTTAAAACATTGAAACACACAAATATACAACTATTATTTGCTCTATTATATTAATCCGAACCCCAACATAAGGAATCTCTTCCCCCATCCGTTTGATTTTAAGCATTTTCTTACCTAATATTTATATAATACATCCTTAAAACTCGTTAGTAATTTCTGGTCTCAAATGCAATTTCTCAGAATAGTTCAACACTTGTTCTTTACGTCACCATCTAAATGTTCCCACTGCTGACTACTGAATAAAACTACCCGCATCCATACTCAATGACTCAATGACCACGAACCATAAAACTTAACTTATAGTAGGTTATTTAGCAAGAAAACGACACTAATAGTGTCAGCTTTGCTTTGTTTTACAATCTACATGTAAAACAACATGACAACATTAATTTTACAGTTCGCCTGCTAGCTGCTAGCACTGACCTGCACAGCGGCCGGAGAGCTTTTGTGAAATCCCCGTCCCCGTACAGCGGACACGGCATTCTGCAGAAAGACGAGAGAGACATACTACTTATACTGCTCTTCAACAAAATACAAACCTATGTCAAAAATGTAGGTTTTTAGCAATGTTCGCGTACCTTTCCTGTGCGGAGAAAGCACCTCAGGGACGTCGCCATCTTGAACCTGTCCTCTGCCGGAGAGAGGGCGGAGTCTCTAACGACGTTGGATGAATTTGGCCAATCAAAGCTGCAGGTTGTATGTCGTTCGGAACATGTCGTTACGTAGAGCCAATCACGGGCGTTCAGAGGAAATTGAGGCGGAAGAATCGGCAACAAAATAACAAATCCAAGGACAACCAGAGCTGCGCAGACATCATGTAAGGAAAACCAATGCAGCCGAAATGTCATATATAACAAATGTTAGATCTCACAAATGTAAAAACATTGAAGGGATGGTTTAAAAATTTAATTTGCCAATAACATACATGCATAACACAAGGCATTTTTATTTGAAACTAATCTAATAACTACAAGTGAACAGAGCCCCTTTCAGTCGTGTGTAAGTATGTATGGCAGGTTTTGGAAATATACAATTATTTATTTAGTATTTAATTATTTTTACCTGGCTTTTAAGCCTTACACCACATCAACATACAAAAGTAAATTGCTTGATGGCAATTTCTTTGTAGCTGACAGTTGGTCTCCCTAGGTAACCCTCTTGTATATTCCCCATCCCAAATGCTTTTGATTAAAACAAGCAGAAAATAAAAACATATTGTTAGTGTATGAACAACGCATACCACCAGTGATTTCTATTGGAAAAGAAAATACCGTCACAAACGGTACTGCTCTGTCTTGGTTCAACTGACAGTTCAGGCATGTCTGCAACAACCACAGACACTAAAGCACATGTGACATCATTATATCTTAGTGGGCTCCTGGGTACTGGTTGTGGTTATGTTTGCACAGGATACTAACATACATTAATTAAAACAAACAAACAAAAACTAAAAAAAAAATGTGCAAAAAGCCAACATGGTTTCTGCCGTAAGTCAAATAATATTTGCTCATGTGTTCATTTTTGTGATTAATTTGCTTTTAATTATTTATTTGGTTCTTTAAAAACAGTGTTTATCAAAGCTATAGCACCCAGCAAGCAATACAGCTACTTCTCCAGCATGCTAGTATTTAGCTAATTAATCATAGCAGACAAAAAATATTCTACCCAGAAGACAATCTTCAACCATAAAATACAGTAAACTCATAGAGAATTGTGACTGTGTGTAGTGTAGAGTTAACAAGCCAAACAATTCAGATATCAATGAGTTTCTACACCAAAAATAGCCACAAAATCGGAAGCTCTTGCTGCTTCATTGACAGCAGCTTTGAATATTTGCAGAGGCACTCACTAAACTCTCTCAGGGAAATGTACTTTTCAAAACAGTTTGAAAATGTCTGGGCATTGAAATTAAGAGTTTCTGGAGTTTTGGTGTTTCAGTCCAATTCTTGCCTGATACAGGTTTCCAGCTACTGAAGAGTTTGTGGTCACCTTTGACGTATTTCTCATTTAATGAAGCACCAAATGTTCTCTATAGGCGAAACATGACTGCAGGTATAGGCCATCTCAGCACCCGGACTCTTTTCTGACGAAGCCATGCTGTTGTTATAGCTGCAGTATGTGGTTTTGCATTGTCCTGCTGAAATACACAAGGCCTTCCCTGAAATAGATGTCGCCTGGGGGGGAGCATATGTGTTCCTTCCAAAACATACAAGCCACCCATACCGTATGCACTTATGCACCCCCATATCATCAGAGATGCTGTTTTTTGAACTGAACGCTGATAACATGCTGGAAGGTCTCCCTCCTCTTTAGCCCGGAGGACACAACATCCGCGAATACCACCAAGAATATCAAATTTGGACTCGTCTGACCATAGAACACTTTTCAACTTTAAAACAGTCCATTTCAAATGAGTCACTGAACAAGCTTGTCTGCTGGACTATGGTGTTGTGTAGGGGGTGGTGGACATTGTTTATAATGGTCTGAATTTTGATCAAGGTCTCTGCATCTGCCTCCAGCGTTGCCCCTACTGCAGAGCCTGCCTTCTGTATCAGTTTGCACTAACTTTTCTTCTCAGTGATCTTGGAGACTTGGCGTTTAGCATATAACCAACCTATGTAAAAATACTCCTGATAAGTATTTGCTTTCTGAACAACCAGCAGTTACTGATCTTTTCTTTTTTTTTTTATCTAGAGAAACATTTAGGGTTCACAACAATTCAAGAGAGTCCAACATTTTTTTATATACAGACTTGGAGGTTTATCATGCAAAAGTACTGCTCTTTACTTAAGCTTCGAATTAGTCATATAAATCCCGCCTAAAGCCTAAATGGTTCCGTTCAGTTCCCAGGCAGTTCCCTGGCTGTACAAATACCTGTATTTCACTCACAACAATTAAGGAATCAGTAGGCTGTATATCCTGTTCAGCTACTTTCAGAAATGATGTAAATGCAAATTTACAGAGACTGACAGTTTGGTACATTCTGTTTTCATTGTGCTCTGGAATTTCAACCCAGAAGCTAATCATTAAATACCATATGGATGCACACAAAAAGTATTCTCAAGAGGTTGGAGACTGAAGTAGAGACGCCAGATGCATATTTTAAATGGTCACAGACCTTCTTATACGCTTAAAAGGGGCCATTTCATGCATATGAAAGTATTCTACATTCTGCTACAACCCATTTATTCCAAGAGTAAAATGAGAAGCTCGGTATCAATCTGTGCATTAAGCATTTAAAAAAAAAAATAAAAAAAAATGTCATGATTGAAAATTGGCAATGACAATAATTTAGAATGTATTTTAAACAATATCTTATGCAGTCAAACAACGGAGAAAATAAAGATATTTTTTATTAATGTATTAATACACATACTGTGACGAACTGTGCAGTGTAGCCATGCCTTTGTGTGCGTGTGTGAGTTGTGTGTCTTTTTCTGGCTCTACTGTGGTTCCCACTTAGTTGGGTTGTGCAACTCCCACATCTCATTCAACTCACATTCTCATGTCACGCAGAGACACAAAAAAAGAGACAAACTGGAGCGTCCACAGAAGGACAAGAAATACAAATCTGCACAGACGCTGACATCAGCGTCGACTTTCTGAGGGTAAGTGAGGATTGTTTTCATCTTTATATTCTACTTCTTAAACCAACAGCTTTACAGTTAAAGGAAGAAAGAACTGTGCAAATGCAGAAACCAAAAATACTTGCTAACAGAGCCAGAAGATCATCACAGCACTGTCAGTTTAATGGGAGAGTAGTGTTGGGCATTGTGTAAGATGAATAAAAATTTAATTAAACAACCATGAAGTGTGAAATAGCACTTTTTTGAGTCATTTAATTAATCAGATTCTTATCAGCTTTGATTAGTCCCTTTTCTATATAGTGAGACTAATTCATTTTAATAAAGAGTGTATTCAGACACATTTGATCTTTCATTAACATCGCAGTATTGAAATTTTCTTTTGTATGATATGAATCTATTTGGACAATGACTTATAAAATATTCTGTGGTATACTGAACATACACAATGCTTGTTTATGCTAGGAGGAGATCACTTTGGAAGTTTTGTTTGTATTTACAAGATTTTTTGTTTCTATTTTAGGTTAAAGAGCTGTGATGATTGTCAGAGAACAGCTTTTTGCTTAAAATCCAAGTTAAGATTTTGTGCTCTGAAACCATATAGGGGACATGGAAAGAAGACACAAAACTAGAAAAATAATTGTACTTTTGTGACATCTTGAGAAAGTATTTTTTTTTCTTCTGTCTGTGGTCCTTCAATTTTGTTTTTAACTAAAATAGAAAATTACCTCCATTGTAGAGATCAACAAATATCCACTGTGGGAAGAATGTTGTGAAGCTCCTTTTTGAGATTTGCCTACTAATGTGTGAAAAGTTCAGGGCACATTTTTTACATAAGTGAAATACATCTGAAGACATTTTCTTGGTGACACTCTCGCCTTAAACTGACGTGGCAGAAAAACCAACCTCATTAATCAGTGAAAATAAGTGACTCAACTAAAATTAAACATTAAAAACTTAATTCAAATTTAAAATTAATTAAAAACAAATTAAAACTTTTATTTTGTTTATCTTAACAAAGAAAGAAAGAAAAACACTGTGAGGATTCAAGAAATTGAAAAATTGTTTTTCAAATTTTACAATTGTAAATTTTCCTCTAAAAAGTTTCTGCTGCCTGTTGATTGTAGAAAGAATGCTGTTTGTCCAGCTTTTAGTATTTGTTTATTTTACTTATCTGTGCAAAATAACCTGTTACATTTTGTTATTTATAATTTTTTTTTGTATATTTCTGTTGGTTGTTTTAGTGTCTGTTTGTTCTCTGCATTGTGTAGAACATTGCAGTTACTGTGATTTTGTCTCTTTCAGTTGCCTCAAGACTTGCCTCCTCCAAAATGCTCCACCTGCTGCTCTACTTGGCTGCAGTCGTCCATTTTAGCACCTCCATGGAGAACTGCCAAGGAGATAACCAGTAAATATGTTTGAATTTGGTTCATGTGAATGAAATCTCATCAAGCGTGTTTATTTGAGTAAACCACATTTAGATATGAAGTCTGTCATCTTCACAGGCTCGCCCCAATAGTCTATAAAACGTTCCTGACTGAATATCTTCACATCTGCCAGACACCTCAAACCCTGAATGACCGCTGCAACATTGACCCAACAGTAGCTCTGAGCTACAGTGTTAAACGTTTTTTTGCACCCCTCAGAATTTTCCTCAGAATGTTTCTGGTAACTGCTGATCAGTTGTGTACAGCTGCCGGTACACAACTTTTAGCCCCTTCCTCTGAACAGAACCACTCCAGTTCTGAGATGTTGGTTGGTAACACAACAAACTTTGTTAAAGTCATATTAAAGGTGGCATGTTTAACCATGCTTGAATGACCACAACAATGCGCTCTCACATTTGAATTAAACTGAAACACTGTATCCCACCTGACAGGATAATTTCTTCTCCGCCGTTCCTTGTTCTGGATTAAAGTCAAGACTTTGACTCGGCCATTCCAAAACATTAATTTTGCTCTTCTTTAACCATTCTTTTAGTCTTCTGGCTCATCCACATGATGCTGACCAAATGGCGGAAATGTCCTTTTTGGAGAGCAGTGTCTTTGTTCTTGCCACTCTGCCATCATACCATGGTCGTTCAGTGTTCTCCTGATGGTGGATTCATGAACATTAACATTAGCCAATGTGAGAGAGGCCTTTAGTTGCATTAGAAATTACCCTGGGTTCCTTTGCGACCTCTCAGACGATTATTCTTCTTTCTTCTGGAGTGATTGTTGTTGGTCGACCATTCCTGTGGAGGATATCAGTCGTCTTAAATCTCTTCCATTTGTTCCCAACCTGACTGTAGATTTGTGGATTCCAAACTCTTTAGAGAAGGTTTTGTAACATTTGTGTCTGTCCTTTCCCACCTCCATCAGATGTACCCTGTGCACTGTGACTGGCCCCACTGTCATTGACGTCCACGGCCAGGTTACCTCTGTCCAGGATCGCTGTGCATACACTCTGATGAAGACCCCCTTGATCCCAGACTTCCAGGTGTTTGGAACCTTTAAGGAGCGCCACCGCCAAGACGTCAGTTTTTTGGACAGCGTGATCCTGCGGCTGAACAAGTCAAGTGTTAGTCATATTATTCTGGAACAAGGCGGCAGCGTCCAGGTAAACTAGCTAGAGTTATAACCTGTCAATATAACATCCTACAATACTTGTTGATTTGCACAGATTTTCTGCATCCTGCAATCGTGGTTAATTTTGTTGAAATTGACTGAAGTTTTAAATGACACAGGACGATTAGCACACATGGTCTAATGAACTAAACCTGTGGATTGATTGTCTGGCCTATGTCAGTGTGTCTATGTATATACCATAATATATAAAAATACACAATTCATCAAATAATTGCTCTGAAAATAAAACATGTAGCTATTATAACATGATAAGTAATCTGTGTTCTTAAATATATGAATTTCTTGACTTGCAAACATACAGTTAGGTCAATATAAAACACACCAGTGGCATTAACACATGAATCCTTTAGGTTATGAGTCTTTATTTCAACTTTTTCTTTTGTTATGCCACAGCTGGACAACACCATGATGACGCTCTACACCACAGCTCAGCTGGTTCATGGTGTGCAGCTCTCCAAGAACACAACCGGTGTTACAGCCAAGATGTCGCATTTCAACTACACCGTGTCTGTCTTCTTTGATGGCTACACTGCACAGATACACATTATAGGTGGGAAACACTAAGTCCAAGATGGACACATAACATGTTGGAGGATTCTTAGAGATAAAAGAGAGAATAAACCATTCATGCGTCCAGTTTTAATTAAAAAATGTCCGTCAGTAACTTGTAATCAGTGTGGAAAAGCTTTTACTGGAAAGTCTAAAGATTATGCTACTAGTGTGCTACTAGTTTGTTGATCAGAATTTCTCCTGGAACTGACCAGGACCGAGTGGGGAAGCTCCATCTGTCGAGGGTTTGTGTGGCAACTCCAGCGTGCCTTTCAGTGAAATGAGGCTCTCCAACTACAGTCCTGACAGGTATCATCTCAAGTTGAATTGAATCAAGTTCAGCCATCTTGTCATGGTATAAAACAATCAGTGACATGCGGTCAAGAAACGTCATCTTTTATAATATTTTTTCTTACTTTTATTCACTTTTCAATAACTATAACATTTGTTTAGCATAAGTGCTGCCTCATATTTTCTGATTTTAGTTGGCCAGGAGTTTTTCGGAGCAGTGTCCTCCACGTCAGGGCTGTTGGTCTGTTCCTTCGGTGTCTTTCTTGTCAAACACCTGTCCATTTTCTAGCTAGCTACATGCTAGCTTGAGAGGCAAAGCAGCTTGATAAATGGCGCAAACCGCATGGTCTACACAGATTATGAGGTCATGAACGATGTTTTGACTGGCAGTGAATCAGAAAGATGAGCATAGCAAATAACATTTCGATATGATATATTATTAATAATTATGTTTTATGATAATGATTTAAAAAATAATTACATTATATTTTATAATAATGGTTAAAAATAATTGGATTATATTTTTTTCATTTTTCTAAGTTTTTTTTCTTATCTTCCCTCCAATTGTCTGAGGCCCCCCTAGCGCCCCCTGGCGGCCCCCACTTTGAAAACCACTGTCCTAGACTATGGAAAGTCAGAACATACACCAATCAGCCACAACATTGAAACCACTGACAGGAGCAGTAAATAACATTGACCATCTTATGACAATTCTACATTCTGCTGGGAAACTTTTGGACCTGGCATTCATGTGGATCTAACTTAGACATGTACCACCCCCATACCATAGCAATGACAGTCTTTGATGGCAGCAGATATCCCCTGCAGGATGCAGGGGATATCTAAAAAAAACATGAAAAACAGCAGAAGGTATTAAGCTGGCCTCCAATAGATCCCAAACTGATTAAGTATCCGCGGGATGAGCCACAGTGGTCCCTCCCCTCAACCCACGACAAAAATGATCAAAATGACTGGAATCATACAGAAATTACATTTATATCACAGATCAATGGACAAATAGTATTATTTATTTTATTTTATCATTATTACTTTTCCTCCCTCATCTGCCTCCCCCTGACCACACGTCCTCAAAAACAATGTGTCTAGATGTGTTCATTTATGGCTTATTCTTTTTTTTGTGTGTGTGTGTTTGCTGTCCCCTAGCTGTGAGACGCCCCATGAAGATACCACTAACAGTACAATCGACTGCAATGCAATGACTCAACGGTGAGCAAAGACACACCTGAACACAGACGATACGCTCCTTTTATCCATAAGCACTGAAGCCTGATGCTCACAGACAGACAGACAGACAGATAGATAGATAGATAGATAGATAGATAGATAGATAGATAGATAGATAGATAGATAGATAGATAGATAGACAGATTTGACTATTTGTTTTATTTGTGTATTTGTGATATATTCATGGTTATATTTACACATGCACAAATATTACACCAATAATCAGAATAAAATGATCTCATGAAACCACTTCAGTCAGGACAGTCTGATCTTAGTGATGATGTAAACACTTGATAATAGGAATAGCAGGAAAATATCAGCTCCTAATAACCATGACAACACTTGATCTGCTGGTTCCTCTCTGGTTAGAATAACTAACTAATAATTTTTTCTGAGCATGTCTGCTCCACGTGGTTTTCAGGAGTTTTCAGGAGGGACAGAAACATGGAGGTAGCAAAACAACCAGTAGTTCAAACAAGTGTTTGAAAAGGTGAACCAAGCTGAAATCCATATGAGCAGTAACATTTGGTTATCTTCTTTTATAGAATTAATTCAGTGTTGTCAGTAAAGTTCGGTGTGAAAATCTTCCTCTGTTATTTGATTGTATATTTGCTGTTAAACCAGGTTCAGTCTTTATGTTGAAGACGTATAACATGCTGCTCTAAAATTCTCTTTTATACTCAGCATCCATTAATGAAACAACACTGGACTTCATCATTTCATCTCCCCTTTTCTTTCTCTACACTGTTACAGCTGTAATCTCATGAAGGAGACACCCTTTACTGCTTGTCACAGCCACATCAAGCCAGAGCCCTACATCGCTGCCTGCACTGACACTTTGTGCAAATATCCTGCTGTGGACGGCCTCAACTGTCAGTTTCTGGAGGCCTATTCCAGAGCATGCAGCCTGTACAGCGATGACGCCCTGGACGGTTGGAGGTCAAAGGCCAAATGCTGTACGACTTCATGTTATTGAAATAATTTACTGTACCTAAAGAAGACCTGAGATAAGAGATTAAAAGGTTTTTTAATCCAGATTAGAACAAGACTATGATGCTGCCTTCAAGTGGTGTAGGGAACATTGTGTTCATGAGAGAAGCCCTTGTAAACGGTCCTCTATTAACCTCGTAACTGGAAAAAATATAAGTTAACAAACCCTGGATTTCATTATGGGACATGTTTCAAATAGATACACAAACTGAACAGTCAAACAGTTCTTACTGCTAACTTGCAGTACCAATTAAATTCTAGTACCAAAGGGTTACAAATCAACATTGAGGTCATTTATACTGTTTTCTAAGCAACATTTTAGTACATTTTAGTATCAGTTGTGCTGCCAAAATCTGACTGCATCAATTTAGCCTCTTGTTTCGAAGTTTTTCTTCAGTTTGTAACGTCTTTGTTTTTCTGTAGCTGCTGGCCCTCAGGCTTTCTGTCAGGACCAGTTCTGCAGCTCTCATGAGTTCTGTGGCGAGAACAGTGTCACAGGTGAAACCCGTTGCTACTGTCGGGCCATATTTGCCTCCACGTACACATCTGAAAACAGTCTAGGTAGGTTTCCTAATGGTCACTTGTGTTCCTGCAAAGGGAAAAATCAAAACCCAAACATACTTTCCCCAAAACCTTTCCCAAAAATATGGGACCTTTACTCGCTTCACATCCATTTTAAGTTGCTTGACTCAGAAACTTGCTTGATTAGTGTGTGTTAACAACTAAATGATAACGTCGGGGCATGCTCCAATGCGACAACGGATTGTGTCTTGGGATCCCAGATCTGGACCGTTGTGTTATCTGAAATGTCATTGCATTTTGTGAAATGTCGTTGTGTTTTGTGAAATGTCGTTGTGTACTGACCTTCAGGGCCACTGTATTTGTGTCTTCGATTGAAATCCGATTGAAATCCTACATACAAGGCCCTTAAAGGCCTAGCTGTGTTATATCTCAGAAACGCCGTCCCAACAGATCTCTTTGATCTCAAAGTACAGGCCTACTTGTGGTTCCTAAAGTTTCAAAAAGTAAAATGGAAGGTAAAGCATTCAGCTACCAGGCCCCTCTCCTGTGACACCAGCTAGTAGTTTGGGTTCAGGGGGGCAGGCACCCTCTCTGCTTTTAAGGTTAGGTTTAATACTTTCCTTTTGCTTGTTGTTAGGGCTGCCTCAGGTCCACTGAACCATCCCTTAGTTATGCTGCTATTGGCTTAGACTGATGATGCCCTGACCACCTGTCAAACTTTCTTCTATATTGCCCTGAGCTCATATCCTCTAATTTCGTCTCTATTTTGAAATATAGAGATGAACTGTTTTCAAGTAACTCTACAACTCCAGTGGCTCTTGTTTCAGCTCTTTCTGGATACGGCATAAGCCTCCAGAACCAACTATGATGTGAGGGAGGATGTGTTGTTTTTTGGTGTACTCAAACCATTAACAAACCATTTGTTTGTTGTTGTTGCTATGGACCGCTTATTGTGTCTGGAATAAAGATTAAATAAAAATAATAAAATAAACATTAACACATATTGAATTTTCTCTGCTCTTTAACAGTATCAGGACCATGTGTTGGGTCCACCATGGTATAAATAAAGATTATTCGGTTTGATTCTTTATTTTATGGATAAGCCAATGAAACGGTCATTGAGCACAAACCAATTCTGGCTTCTCCTTCAAACTAAAATAAAAGTGGTGATTTTCTTATGTTACTTATATAACGTTGGATCTGTGTTTTCATTTTCGGTCGTACATTCAGGTGATGCGGTGGTCTGCAATGGCACCTCTCACTCGATTACTCTGGTTGGATGTCTCTTGGAAGATAAAGGCATCCTCTACTCGGACTTACACCTCTATGACAGGACCTGCAGAGGCGAGATGGACAACGACACCCACATGGTGACCTTTAGCTTTGACAGCAACTCCAAGCCTTGTGGTGCGATGACGAGGGTGTGTGGCTCTACCTCTTACTTACTGACTCTCATTAGAAGTGAATATGTAAGAAACATCAGAAAAAAATGTATGACTCTTTCTGATTGTACAGATGAACAACAACAGTGAACTCATTAACAAGAACAGCGTCCTCCTGGGGACAACCGGTGCAGAGTTGTTGGACTTCACTTGTCCTTTTTTCCTGCCAGAGACAATCATCGATTTCGCAGTGGGCATCAAAATCATAGGCACCAGCAGTGGGTATGTATATATATATTTTTTTTATTGTTAATTAGATGTTCTGTGCTGAAGTACACATTTGTTGTGTTATACCAGATTGTACAATATATTTTTCTCTACTACATTTATTTGACAGCTTTAGTTACCTGTTGCAAAGAATTTATGAAATACGTTGATTTGCTTTACATAGATCTGCCCACCTGAACACAATTTCAGAAAAAATGTTTTATTTTTTTATTGCAGTTTTCATTTCAAAATCTGCATCTGCTAAGCTAAAGCAAAGATCACTGGACTTTGAGTTTTTCTGAAGACATTTCAGCACTTATTCAAGTGGTTTCTTTAGTTCTAAATGACTGGTGGGCTCGGTGCACACCTGAAACGAGACTGAAAGGTTAGACAAGATAAGCTAAGACGTCCTGGACGTCAAACAGCATTGTTTGGACAGATAAAACTAAGATCAACCTGTACCAGAATGATGGGAAGAAGAAAGTATGGAGAAGGCTTGAAACGGCTCATGATCCAAAGCGCACCACATCTCCTGTTAAACATGGTGGAGACGGTGAGATGGCAGGGACACGCAGGGCTTCCAGTGGCACTGGGGCACTAGTATTTCTTGCTGGTGTGACAGAAGACAGAAGCAGCCGGATAAATTCTTAACTGTATAGGGATATATGTATTTTCTGCTAAGATTCAGCCAAATGCATCGAAGTTTTCTGGACAACGCAAAGAAGTAGAATATGAACCCCTTTAATAAAACCTGAAAGTCTGCACTTCAAATGCAT
>JASGAT010366604.1:0-30722 GCA_030220025.1 Chelon auratus | reverse complement strand
CCCAATTACATGTATGGTGCAGATGATGTATACCTCTCAACTCTATTTCAATAACACTATTGGATTCCGCTTTATGGACATACCGATTGTATGTTGTATTATACATAGTATCATTTGTTGCATTATGCATTGTATTATTCTTAAATGTGTGTTTATTGTATAATCTGTACAGTGTAGAAAGTGTAGTGTGGATGACTGGGTAGGGTGGGGAAATGCAAGGGTGTGTTCTTGAAGAAAAATGGAAAATAAGCCTTCTGATGTAAATTGCTCTTTGTTATAACCTGTGAAATCAATAAAAAATATATATATATATATAAAAAAAAAAAAAAGAGTGACCAGGTGCGGCCTTTATAAGAGTCACATAACGACCTCTAACCCATATTACACGTGTGGTTTCAGTCCTGATATCGCTGCTCTGTGGAAGTCACAGGTAACAGGACAGCCCTGTTACATTGACACCCAACCTGTATCCCAAGTGGGTCAAGAACTCTGTGTTAAGAAAGATACAGTTCAAGACAGGAAAGCTCCTTAAACCTCAGTTTTTAGGGAAAGTATGGGTTTACATTGTATTTGCATAGTATGTAGCTTTTATTTCTAACTTGTTTAACTTTGAATATTAACCTAACCAGAAAAATCATTGACAGTCGAGCACATTTAACTAGAAGTTGATTCAAAGTAAACAAAAACATCCATATAGAAGGGCCATATGGTTGACACATGGGTTAAGGCTGTGGCTTCACTGACAGTATCACAGAAATATTTAAGCATTTCAGATAAAACAATTGCTTGAGTTTCTTGAAGACATTTTACCTCCCATCCAAAAGTCTTCTTCAAAAACCATACTCGTGGGACGCTGTATTATTGGTGGTACATTTTTACACTCTAGCGAGGTTGTTGAGAGTCGATGAGTTTGTTGACAGTAATGGGATCATTAAACCCCTACCCATCATGTGAGTTCTTAGTTTTACAAGGGTCAAGACGTGAATGAGTTTTTAATGCTGTCTGGGGAAAATTTTAAATTCTGCATTCAAAGAGTTTAAGTTGTGCCCCAGGCCCTGTTCAAACATGGTTATTTGAATAATTTGATCTTGAGTGGCCAGCTTAAAGTACAAGTGTGGACACACCTAAGACACATGTGAGTAATCCGGTCTGAGACCATATTTAAAGGTGGTCTGGGATGCATTTGTCCACATTCCTTCGGTAATGTGAACACGCAATGAGCCGTGAGTCACATTAAAGACACCGTTTCAACAAGGGGGCTCTTGTGTTAGCAGAGTTTTCCCTCATTCATTCAAAACAAACAAAAAAAAAAACTAAAAACAACGAAAGACCAGTGGAAAGGGAAAAGGCACTGTAAGTGTCTCAGTAATGAGAGCCTTTTAAAATATTTAGTCCTTGTAAGCAAGAATTTAAAAAAAAAAAACAAAAAAAAAAACAGTTAAATACACTGTGTAATTCCATCACGAGAAACCGTATCAGCATGTGGTTAATTATTGATGCAGTCATGTTGACTTACGTAACGTGAAGTTTTTTTTTAAAATATGATTTATTTATTGAGTTTTCAACAAAAAGAACATACACAGACCCTTGTATACATCTGCGTGAGAAAGATACAACAGACCACTGAATGAGGTGAGGTAAGCACTAATAACAGAAAGTGGGGTTACTTAAAGCAAGAGGATAAAGTGTCAATACCCACACAGAATCACAAACCTGGAAACACATAATACCAGCGTAATGTGAAGTTTGAGTATATTCTCAACTATGATCGTTTTTATCCAAGATATTTCTTTCACTGCAGCAAACGGCACAGCGGTGAGAATACTGTGCGAATGGAAGCTTAGTGTGGTCTCTAAAATAACATCATGGTGAAGATAAATAATAAACGTGTGCTTTTGTGAGCGAGAGACTCCAAAGCTTGTTCCAAAATTTGCGTCATCCCCCATCTCATGAAGACAAACACAACAAACAAACACAAACTGTTCATGGTTATGATACACCAGTAGTGATCCATTAGAGAGATCAGCTGTAAAAAAATAAATAAAAAAAAATGCTACTGTGCACCAAATGAATGTCGGGGTATTGTTTCCATATAGAGCACGAAACTGTGATCTGATCTTGAGCCCCATTTATAATCTGGGGGTGCCCTAATGTTTGATACTACCCTCTATGTTAAAACGCAACATGCTTTTTTAATAGCCATATTAGAGGCGGCATGTTTAATCATGCTCAAGTTACCAGAACACACATAACAAAATAATCATGATCACAACAACGCACTCTCGCATTTGAATTAAACTGAAACACTAACATTTTCAATATAATGAAACAGAGTTACGCACATGCTTCCACTTTTAAGAGCAAAGGGGATGGATGACAGGCACAGGTGCAGAGACAGAAAGCAGATAAGCTGGGGGAAATATAGATATTTTTAGCCGCATTAAACCAAAATTGCAGCAACTTTAAATGACCATGGAGTTAACACAAGCCCGTCATCATAACACAGCAGTTACAGAAATAAAATTAGAACACCAGTAATTTGAATTATATTGTAATAAAGTTACACACGATCCATAACATAAATAAAGAGCATAGGCTCAGGAGCAGAAAAAAAAAAATGAGGATCACTGACGTTTTCCAGTGTAGCGCAGCTGGCTCAGTTAGTTGCGCATGTACGATGCGTAGAAGAAAATAACTTCTTCTCCGCCATTGCATTTTTCATCTTGCACACCCTAGAGGCAGTTTGCGCACCACACTTGGGGAATCCCTGGTTTAATGAATCTTCACAAACGGTATCATTGTAACATAGATCATAAAAATCACAGTATTTGCAACAAAAGTGCATGTTGCTAGAATACTTCATATTAAGATATTAAATTGATAAAGGTATATTATCTCACACACCCACAAAATGCATAAACTGTCATACATGTTGCATGGAATGTTGCAAATTCCACTTTAGGAGGAGGAAGGGGATGGATGGTGGCATAAGCCACATGATGGATTTTCAGCCAGGAGACCAGTTTTCAGATACTGTTTGGTTAAGTGTAGGCACAAACTACAGTGGGTTAAGCAAAGATGCATAAACAACGTTCTCTTCAGTCACCTTAAAAAACTGACCATTACTGTTCTTTTTCTGGTGAGGACAGGCTGTTAAAAACACAAGTCTATTTTACGTAATAATGTGATTCCATTAAGAGTTTCCCTTTTGTTCCAATTTGCTGCTATGACTTCCCGCACAGATGCATATGTGAAATGTATATTTCACCAAGATTGACTGCGACTGCCACAGCTAATTGGACCACAACATTTTGTCTCACAGCATTCCTCCCAACATCTTAACTGCTGCTTTAATGGAGGAATTTGCTTTTTTTTTTTGAGGCATAACATATTACACCGAGTGTTTTCCTGCAAACAAAAGCAAATGTGGCTTTAGAGAAGTTACAGTTAGACACCTAATGATCTCAAGAGTTCATACCTCAGATGCGACAATGTGCAAAACAGTGAAAAAGAGAAAACTTGTGAAGAACTTGACAACTCCGGCGTTCACATTGACCATCAGTATATTAAATCGAATACTGGTATTTGTTTTACCCGAGTGCACGCTTAATGCACTGTTCTGGGGTGGGTTTTGGACTCTGGAGTAAATGTGTCCCACTCGCAAAGATTTTGAAACAGAAACCATACACGTTTTACTTTCATATATATTTCTGCAGCTTATGTCAATTCCGTGTGTGCTATCAGTTTGATACAAAAGTATCCAGCAGCCATCACTCCCTACCTATAGCTCATCAAAAACTGTCCCAAACTGCTATCAGCAAAGAATACAGAAAAGCAACTTACACAAACATGGAGTTCTTGTGTATTTATAATTCAGTTTTTAATGTAGTATGGCAGTATTACAGGACAAATGCTGTTGTTAGCGGTCCTGTGGAAATATGTTACCTCTAAAAGCAGGTGAAGAGTGGAGTAATGAAGACACGATGGGTCTCTGTTTTCCTGGAGAATGTGTCAGAGTCCGAATCATTTTACACAAAATCAAGCTACGTAAACACCAACCATCAGGCTTTACCACACGCTTCAGTTTCCCTAATCGTCATATTTGTTTTTAACAGTTCAATTCAATAGCAACAATAGTGAATACATTTCATGTATGTCTCATTCAGTAATTTACTGGTAGAAGTCACTATTCACAGTGTTATCATGAAAACCCAGCATGTTGGACCAACACTTTAAGTGCATCTGTTGGCTACACAAAATTGCTAAGAGAGTGCTTGTGCCACACCAGCTAATCAACCCAGTCACTTTTAAATGTGAGGAAATGTTCACATCTTAACGAAAATACATTTAAACGGGAAAGATAGGGAAAGAAGAAGTGTATAAAGCGCACAGGCTCTCATTAACATTTTCAAGTGCAGCGCAGCTGGCTCAGTTAGTTGCGCATAAACGGTGCGTAGAAGATGATAACTTCTTCTCCGTCATTGCATTTTTCGACTCGCGCACCCCCTAGAGGCAGTTCACGCAGCCCCAGGGGTGCGCGCACCACACTTTGGGAATCCCTGGTTTATAATTCTGTTTTTATGTAGTACGGCAGTATTACAGGACAAATGCTGTTGTTACTGGTCCCGCGGAAATATGTTACCTCTAAAAGCAGGTGAAGAGTGGAGTAATGAAGACACGACATGTCCCCGTTTTCCTGGAGAATGTGTCCGAGTCCGACTCATTTTACACAAAATCAAGCTATGTAAACACCAACCATCAGGCTTTACCACACGCTTACGTGTATGAAGGATAGGGAAAGAATAAGTGCATAAAGCGCACAGGCTCTCATTAACAAGCGCTTAACTAAAAATGAGCTCGGCCCGTAATGGCGGCCATGCTGGAAATGTCTCCCCTTGCTAGCATGTTTTACCTGTAAGTGACTCCGGCGAACCATCAAAAACACGCTTGTTTACATTTGCTTTGATAAAAGGCGATAACATGAAACAACCTTTATCGGTTAACACACCGTTTACTGACCTGTAAAAGCAGATGAAGAGCAGAGTAATGAAGACACGATGCGTCTCCGTTTTCCTCCAGAATGTGTCTTGAGGGAGCGGCGGAAGGTGGTGCTCCCCTACTGTGTCCCCCGAACACCTGGAGCGACCGCAAATGTTCCGCCCTACTTCTTTCAAAATAAAATGACCCCTTTTATATCGTTCTTTATAGTGGTGTTTATTACAGTACAAGGCCGGTATCGCCGCGCCGATATCGATACTTATTAATGAATTAATTTTCATGATCTTTAAGTATTTTTGAGATTTGCCTTTTGGATTATTGATCAGTTAAAATCCAGTACAGAATTTGGGCAAAGTTTATAAGTAAATAGAAAATACTTTATTATCAAAACACTTTTTTTTTATATAATACTAAATCCCTCCCTTCATTGCACTTCTTTCTGTATTTTTTTCTTAAATGAAAGTTTCCAAAATTATCATTCCACAACAAATATTATAAAAAATGTAAAACAAATTCTTTTTTTCAAGTAGCATACAATACAAAAATAAGACAACATTTCTCCCCCTCCTGTGTCAGCAGTAGCATTTAGATAAAAAAACTGTCAGGTCGCCTCTTTAATGGAGCCGATGCAGTCGTACAAGAGAGAAACTGGAAGTTTGATCTCATTACACTGGTATCAATCAATACCAACATTGTTTAATTTAAGATGAAAATAAATACATTAATGAAAAGTGTCCCATAAACACATGAGTTACATGAAATAACATTAAGGTGGCCAATCCCTCTCAGGGGTGCCACACTGACAGTGTATCAAAATAAAACAACAGTTTATTGAGAGGCTTTTCCCGCTGTTTGCACTGTGTATTGTGTTATTTCATTCTGTCACCCTGTTGTGTTGTTCCATCGTCAGCTCTGCTATGAACATATAAAGGGAGGTAAACTGCATGGTTTGTGAATACTATTTATTAACAAGAGTAAAAGTGCAGTAAATGTCACGTTTCCATGATGAATCCCTCCCAAAAGAACAAACCCCATTAAGTCCTTTGCAGAAGGTTACATTTTCCATAGAAGTGGCCTGAAGGAGAAATCAAATTCCAGGATACTAAATCCCACAGGTCCTGTGGAGACTGTCACCTACTGATTAGTCCTTGTGCCTCTGTGCCAGACAACAGCTTCCCTACTGTGAATAATTAAGGTTTGCGGGCACTCTGTTGCCCTTATTTCCTGCACAAAATCACCAGAAACACCTCTAAAGATTTGTGGTCAGAGAATTTAGTTGCTGAGATCAGACATGTTGAAAAAAGGTAAATCCAGCCTCCCTATACACCCAGTCGACTACACAGTAAAGCTACTGAACTTTCGCTTAACAAATCTGGCACAGGTCTAAAGAATCAGAGCTCTTCATCTCAGCCAGACCAGCAGCTTAGGCTGCTCTGACAGACAGGGAGAACAGACGGAGTAAAGCAAGGACCAGGAAATCTTACATCAGTTTCTTTAAAATATATATAATCTACAACACAGTACCTTCAAAAACCTTGTATACAATTCACGATAATTAGACTATGATCAAATTAAAACGATACGTGACGATAAATGATAAAATGGTGATATATGTATCATAGCTTAGCGTGGAAGGTAGATCAATTTACCCTCTCACAAATGTATTTTGTTGGAAAGCTGGTCTGGGGTCACTCCACTGGGAACTGATTATGCTCTGGCAAAGATTTACTGGGCCAATCAAATCATTTTGGCAGGCTTTATGGACAGAAGAGCATCCGAGCATCGTGAAGTTAAATTTCCTTACAGCAAAATCATTCTAATTGTTTGTGGGAGTATCCAATTGAATACAGAGGTATTTTTTCTCTGTATTAGTTAAAACCTTCTCGGTTATGAAATCTGGAGACTCATATTTTGATAAAAGTTGAGTTTGGCTATGCTTGTGGTGGGAATAATAATGCCACTAAAAAGTACCAATATGGCAGCAATACAGTCAGAATGTTTAGCTAAATAAAGATCATCCATTCGGAACATACCAAAAAAGCATATTATGTTTTGTAATTCTTTATTACTTTATATGTTTGGCTTTAAATGTTGCAGCTACTCAAAATGTGGCATAAAATGTTGTGACATAAAAAAAAAAAGAAGAAAAAAAAAAGTTGTGCACTATCCTTGGTTACATTCCACCTCTGGTTTTAAACCTGAGTGCACTGTGAGCTATCACAGTACAGTATCTTCTTTCCACAAAACTGTTACACATAGTCTGCTACAGCAGACCTTTTAATACACTGCTACCACTACTGACTGTAGCTGGGGTGTTGGGTGAAATGGGGAAAAGGGCGAGAGATTAAAGCTCAGTGTGACGCTTTTTTTTTCTGCAAATGCACCCCGAATATCACACTTTTTCTTCACACTGCCCACTTTGCATTTTTTGGGGAGAAGACTATATCCCTGTTTGTTTAAAAAAAAAAAAAAAAACTATTTTTGCCATTGTTTCAGCTCTGGATTAATCTAGCCTAGTCGACTTGGTGAGGTGGGCTCGTGAGCAAAATGAACGTGCTTTAGTCTGCAGAAGGTCTGTCTCTACAGGCATCTCTACGATCCATCTTTGCCAGAGCTCAGGGATTCCCAGATGGTGCAGAAAGTGTTGAAGGAGATTGAAGCAACAATTGGACTAGATTACACATTCTGCAGAGAGCTGTGGTAAAACTGCCATTGTGTTTGCGTTTGAGTGACGTGTTTCCTTTCGACTACCTTTTTTTTAGTGCAATTCCATTCCAAAAGGCTGTATTTTTCTCATCAGTGGCACCTATCGTTGAGGAGAAGACTGCACCGAATAAAGTATGATTATAAAAAGGTTATGGCCAGTATAGAAACCTATCACAGGACCTCTTTGCATAGAAGGAAAAACATATTTTCTATAGCGTATAACACTATCTAACACAGTTCATATCTCTGGGAAAAGCAAACTTACAGTATGTCTGAAACTTAAAAAAAAAACAATCTTATCTTTTTATTAAAGATGGGAATCAGTTACCAACATAGTTAACAGAATCTAAGGCTACTCCTAAACTCCCTCCTGGCTCAGATCTCTGCATTAAGCTGGTGTTTGAAAGACTGTTAAGATTGACAGCCATGCACGTAGATAATTGTACTGAGCACTACCCACACTGGCGGCAGTTACACAGAGCCAAGATAACAAATGGTATGGATGTAAACGATAGATTAAATACGATGGTGCAAGCACATGTAATGACAGCTCGATTGAGAAAAGCACTTTAAAGTCAGATCAGGCTTAACTGTAAACCGCTGAGGAGGAGGTCGTAGTTATGGTTTTGGTTCTTCTGGCAGCAGCATTTTGTAACCACTGAAAACAAATTTAAAGAAAGCAGATTACTTTGATCCTGCTTTGCCCCCCAGAATCTACTTAATACAGACTGCATATTATCAACTACACGAGCAAAATAAAATCCATGCTTAGGCCTTTTATGCCATTATAGAGATTTCTTCTTTAATTACAGAAAGATAGAAATGCTGTTGCTCTCCTGTCAATCACCACATAAAGCCCGCCCAGTCTGATTGGCCCAGCAGACCTTTGCAAGAGCATAATCATTTCCCAACGAACGGGTTTCAGACCGATTTTCCCCGGCAATCAAATTGTGGGCATCCCAGGCTAGCAACTTCCAGGGTTGAAAGATGAAGACAAGGAGTACCAAAATTACAGTTCCTCCAATGGCCACTTGAGGCTGATAGCAAAAGTGAGTCAGTCCCAATAGACTAGCAGAAATAAACATGTTTACAGCAAAGTACAAAATCTGTCAAAATCTGTTCTAGTCTCTATAGTTGGTTTCCTCTTTCAAGACATCTGTATGAGGGTGAAATTTAATTGAACACTTCTATTTAAATTATAGCAACGCTTCAAGATGTGCACAATTAAGAGAGTCATCATTAGAGTGACAGGATAGCGACATCACAGTTTGCTAGTGGTCGACTTGTCACCCACTTGCCTCAGGTCCACTCACACTTCACCTCTTTGCCCATTTTGATTTGGGTGGAGTGACATATCGAGTTTCCAAACCACTCTTCAGGAATCCTATGACATCCGAGTGACATCATGGCGGGTTCATCCATCTTTATATAGAGTCACAATTAGGTTTGAAGTGTGTCAGTATTTGTCCTTGGGGGGGAGGTAACAGGGCATCAGAGTGCAAGTCTCCCAGGTCGAAAAAAAGTTTTTAAAGCCTCAAATAGATCACATTTTAAAGCAGCCAAGAAGGTGTGATATGGGCGGCCGCATACAGCCATTTGTTAAGTTACAGGGCATTCACACCAACTTCACACCATGGAGGTGAGAAAGTTAACATGGTTTGAACTTCTCTCTTTAGGTGTCTATTTAGTCATTTGTTACACACCTATTTCATGTCAGCAACAAAGTGCAACTCTATGAAGGCTTTCCAAGAGAGGGTGACTGAAAATATGTACTCCTATAACCATATATGAACAATTCTGCTTCTCGCCTTCTCTCCAATACCTCAACCTTAGAACCGTGTTGGTAAGTTTTTCTAAATGACTACACTCAATGAGTGCATTATTTGATCTAATGTCACTTTTCAACTAATCATCTGATTGAATAGGGAAACTATTCTGGATATTATCTTGAGGGTAATATGCCCACATGTTCACCCTCCTTCACACAGAATCATAATGCTAACAAGTTAACCTACGGCTTTTAGATACCATGTTGGCTGGTGTCCTGTGATGTGCAAACTGCAGTCTGCAAAGTTTAGGCTGGCTTTAACGAAATGCATCTGCATCGCCTATTTTTTTCACATGATTTTAATTAGTTTGGACTGTGGACTGTGTTCTGTAATATTCTGCAGACCAGAAACGCCCACCCAATAGCAATAACACTCTTTGATGGCAGCAGCCATCCCCAGCAGAATGCAGCCTGACAGGCACACACACAAAAATGCTTTAGCAACAACTGAAAAAAAAAAAAGAAAAACAGTACCCTCCTCTCAACCCATGGGACCCAAAGGCCCCCACTAACAACATTCTGTTTCCAGACACCACAGGACACCCTCAGAAGGCCCATGGAGACCTACACAGTATTAGAGTTTGTTCACCAATCAGGCATTTATTATGACGCCCTTCCAACGCAACTGTTGGAAAAACGTGGCTGATGATTTTTCAAGCTAACAACTCATTGTCGGAAATGCAAAGGTTTATTGAAAGGATGAGGCTGTCAGCAATTTCTCCATTTACAATTACAATAAATTAACTTACCATTCCCGTCTAGCACTTTTGAAAACTTTAGCAAAAATGTGACCATACCGTAAATTTACACTGACGAATGGAGAAAAAAGGGAAACTGCGTTGCTACTGTTTGTTTGTTTCTGCAGTCTGCATTAGCCCCAGTCCTTTGTATTTTGCTTTCCTATACCAATCTTGGAAATAAGAAAATGCAAATGAATGTGGATGATACGTCCCCTGCCTACTTAAAGCCCTGCTCTGATGGAAAGTTATTTGCATATTATTTGTCGTTCTAAAGACTATTTTGTGTCACTAACAGCAGCAGAGCAATACGTCTGCATAAATAGCATTTCCTCAGCTCACACTGGTGACTGTGTAAAACAGCCATTTTTCCTCTGAAGATATGAGAGCTGCTGCAACCCTTTAAGCGCACAAGTATACAAAATATAAGATGGATCTGATGAGCAAAGGCTTACTGTATGCAACAGTATAAGAGATGACTCAAAGGAGGAGAATCGAAGCACACAGACGGCAAGAGCAGTTCCCTGGTTTGTGTTCCTGTTTCAATTGTCCTACAACACAACTACTCTTCAGACATCAAAAGACTGAAAATGCCAGGGAGTATCATGCTAGAGCGAGGATGGTTGAGGTTTAGTTTTTACCAGAGACCTAGAAGACGGCGATGCCAAAGTCATGGGAGATTTACGAGCCGGTGCTCACTGCTCTTTAAAAGGACGCATAAGGGAGCGCGCTTAATGATTTATTACCTCATGCCATCTTGGAATTCAAAATCAATTTTAGATTCTGCTCAACTCTTAAATTCAGACCTGGAGGAGTGTGATTTATGAAAGTGACATCGAGAACCCCGTGTGTTCCACCGTGTGTCTTAGCAAGCATGTGTGAAACAGCATCTTGGCCTCATTAAGCACGTTCAAGTTAGCGCAGTGCATTTTTTCGGATGCAGCGTTTCATGAAATGCCGTTAGGTGGTTGTCTTATTACACTGTTTAATTGAGATGCTGTTCAGACACATTCATGGGGACGGTTATGCAAACATGTGACATAGCATAGCACTATAAAGATGTAGAGAGGCTGTAAAAACGTTGTAGGTCATGGTCGCTTCCATTTATGCCTTTTCTGATGATTTATGCCTTTTATGAAATATATACATAGCAATGAGGCATAACATTATGACCACCTGCCTAATATTGTGTAGGTCTCCCTTGTGCCTCCAAAACAGTTGTGACTCATCAGAGAATGGTCCTGTGGGTTAAGGGGAGGGGCTTCTGTGGATCAGGCTTGTTCCAGTGCATCCCACAGATACTTGATCAGTTTGGGATCTGGTGAATTTGGAGGCCAGGTCAACACCTTGTCCTTAACATAGAATTAAACATTTAATAAGCACAATGATTCCATCTGAGAGGGGTTAGGTGTAGAAATGCAGAGTATTTTCCCTTTAAGCTCCCCTCCCTTTGAAATAAACATCCTCCTGCTGGTAGGAAATTGTTTCAGAAAGCAAGACCTCTCAGCGCAGAGTCAAGTGTTGGCTGAGTCACCGTTCCTGATCAAAAACCCAGTCGGCCCTCCTGCAGATATATTGCTCTCTCTTTGTTTCCAGCAGAATAGAAACTGTTATTTTACCATAAGGGACCTTCCCCTCCGCGCTCCACACCGCCGGTGTTCTCACTTATTCTGCCTGATTAGAGCTCCACTTAAGACTGTGCGAGCATGTGCAGCTTTTGTTTGATTGACACCTCCCTCTCGGTCTTTCACCCACCATCACAGGAGAAATTTACCTGCTCACTCTTTTTATTAACACATGCAGTTTAGTAGGTTACTTTTTTGACCTTTTGTGCCTTCATTGGATAGTTTGTCAGTAGAGGCAGACAGGAACTAATAGGTAAGGTAATAGGTAAGATGCAGAGATGACCCTTTGTTGGCCTTTGTTTTAGGCTGCTGACCAATCAGGGGGCTCCTACCCTTTGTCAGGCGATGACTTCCCATGTTACTGTTACAAGGAGAAAAAAAATGGTCATGTGGGGGTCCATTCCCACCATAAAATGTTGAAAACCTGTAATAATGGAGAATGGAGGCAAGCCAATGATCAAAACTGTGCTAACATTTCCAGGCATTGGAAATACTACTAGCATTTTCACCAGTTTTCAGTTATTAGTATTAGTATTAGTTGTTTCCTCCACTCCCTCACTTGTTGACAAGAGCTACAATTATGAGTTTCAGTGCTCAAGTCTACAGGTTTTTAAACACTTTACTATTGAAATGGATCACCTCAAGGGTATTGTTTCACTAAACCTAGCAACACTAATACAGGAAGTCAGGATCTAACAAAGGGAAGGTTGATGGCCAGCAGACCAATCAAAAGGCCAACAAACAATAACCCCCCTCTTGTGGTATATGGACATTTTCTGAAAGTTCAGAGTTCACAAGTTGAGTTTTTTTTTTATTTTTGTCTGAGAAAAATCTTTAAAATATACTTTTGCATTCACTACAGGCTACCCTCTTGCTAGCCAGCTAAACTGTTTGCCTCGGTGTTTTCTAGACACCAAAAGTTGCCTAGCAGCAGCGCTCTCACAACTGACGACTGATGTTTCCACTGGAACGTCGACCACCTTGTGTACACCACTTCCCACACCACTTCCCTCTTTGCCATCTGCCATCAAGCTCCATTTGAAAGTAACAATAATCCCCTGGAAAGCTCCACTAACCTTCAGCCTGAGCAGAGGTGTAAGCAGCTGGAATAAGTTAGAACACCTGTGCAAGCGTACACTAATAATGCCTCATGTGTTATTAACTGTCAAGTAAACGTGTATGGCACTCCTTGTTCGTACATGCAGCCACAACATTATGACCACTGACAGGAGAAGTAAATAACACTGACCATCTTGTGACAATTCAATGTTCTCCTGGCATTTATGTGAATGTTACTTAGACACGTACCACACACTAGACCAGACCAGTTCTTCCAATACAATTCTTACACACCTCCCGCTCATTGTGCCTCTACCTGTACCCTACCATATTCAATATGTTTTCGTAAAATGAACACCTGTTGAATCCTGCAAACACACTTGTCGTGTTCTGCTTTTAGGTTCAGTGGTTAGCCTCCTATCTGACTGTGAAGCTATAATGTTCGCCTAAGGTATCTGTTGAATTGAAGACTCGGTAAACAAGCAGGGTGGTGGCGGGGTTGAGGTTAAGTGGAAGAGAACCAGCCTACACACTAGGCGTATTCTCCCCCCTTAAATGTGATGGTGACAACTGAGATCTGCCTAATGCATAAAATGTGTACAGGCCTCTGATTTATTCAAGCATCCGGAATACCATGTACAACGGTAGCAATCCTTAACGCCACGTGCAAACCATTTACCCATCAGAGCAAACATAACACTAAAGGGTCTTATTATAAAATGCAGGAGCTATTTCATTGCCCAACTGCTTTGTGAGTGCACGAATATTCCCCAAGGTGACTCAGAGACATTTGCTGGAAAATTTTTGTTTTTGCTGCTTTTTTTTTTTTTTTTATCACCCCAACCCTGATCCATGCTAAGTCTCTAAATGGATGAATAGCTAATTAACTAGTGTGGAATGTGCTGAAAAACCGAGAGCCTGGCAGGGGGGCACCGGTGCACTGCCGAGAGGTGTATGCCCAATCCCCTCGCATGAACATGACATGACATTCTCTGTACTGAAAATGAAAGCTGTTGTAGTAAACCAAGCGCAGATGATTTTGTTCTTTTCTAGCAACAGCGAAACCCAACAAGCTTTTTCCATCAAACTCTTTTAAAGGGGTCATGTTGCCAACCCACAGAGGCATAACCTGTAACAGTGTTTGCAAAAAATACACTAAGCCACCAATTAGGGTAAATTATACACATAAACTCTGCTGCAGTGTATAATTTTAAATGAGTACCTACAAAACCTGTACAGTATTGTAATGATCCCAAAATCCTCAGATGCAGTGGATTACAAAGACATGAACACAGCTGCACTCACAAACCTGATTGACACATACCTGTTTGATGTGGAGTATTTCCACCTCCAGGTATTAAAAGACCATCTCAGCTTTGTATTTTGAATAAGGGGTATAGTGTGTACAACAACGAAATGCAAAAATCTGTTCTGTGAATCAGTAACATCAGTGGTTCCCATAAGAATGACAAGGCGTTTCAGCTTTTGATTGTTTATTTGTTTACTCCTCTGGGAATCCAGGAGAATGTTATAAACATTGTTCAAAAACCCACCAATGGCTGGTTTAGTAACCACATTTCCAACAATAAAAAAAGTGCACAGCGCAGCAGATGTTACAAATGACTTTTTCCAATTTATTAGCTAACTTTGTGGGAGGAGCAGGAAGCAATGCAGCGGAGACAGTAGGAGGCTGCAGCTGCATTAGCCCGGCTAGAGGATATGACTAGCAGGCTCTATACAGAAGCTGAGTTGGAGAGAAAAAATGAAAATGTTGGTGCTTTTGCTAAAATTCTTCTCTCAAAATCAGTAAAAACTGAATCATTCTGTTGCCATGATTTTCAGGTCTATAAGGTAATACCGGATAGATATACTGCAATGCTGAACAAGTGATGTTGGGAAAGTTGTTGTTTTGGTTTTTTTTTTACTATTTGCATGACTACTTGTTCCAAAGATTTAGTGTTTTTCATCTCTTTCTGTTATAGACAAACAGTGTGGTAACATTGTTTCGGTTGCATTTACTTTTTGTCGACTGAGCCCCATCCTCGGAGATAGTTTGCTTGCACACAGTATCTCCTGGTAGGCATTCCAACAACAGCTGTGTGAACAGGACAACTCAGCAGAACAACTTTAACTGTCTGTATAGCACGCACAAGGAATTATTGCTTCAACTATCAAATCAGTGTGGCAAATGTTCCTTTTAATCACTATAACATCAACATTTACAGCGAAATCACTGGCCTATTTATGTTGGGTTATTAATACAAGAACAACATGTTCGATCCAAAAAAGGATTAATCCCATTTCTTGACTTACAACTGAAAACAAGCCAAGAAAAAAACGTGGGCTCTCATCAGTTGATGATTTTTGTTTTTTAGAAACATTTTTGAATTTTGGAACGAGTTATCCAGCAACTGCAGTAATGGTTGTCTTACTTTATTAAACATGAGACCAACAGAATCAGATTTCATGGTGTGGTTTATTCAACCTCATCTAAGTGGCTACATGGTGTTCGTGTTCCTTTGAATTTGCTCATTGTACGTGTTTTCACACAAGAATCCAGAGGAACTGTATTAGGAGAGGCAGCGTAGCATTAGATGAGCAGATCCCACTGCTATCACACCATTTCCCATGCACTGTTTCATCTCCTCCATCATCCCTGCCATCAGTCTCCTCAGAGCCCGTGCTTTCCAAGAGGGAATAAGAAGAAGATGACTTAATGCACACGATGGGGCCATTGTTGAATTCGAGTTGCCTCTCTTATCCATGGGGATGCAGGAAAAAAAATGATGCAGACAGGCACAAAATGCGCATCATTTTGCAATTACCAGTGTACTTGCCTCAAAACAAATGACACTTAATGATAGTGAGGTTCTTATGGGGGATATAAAAAAAGCTCATAAGCAAAATTAGATGCTGAGGAGACATTAGCATCATATGTTTATAATTGATTTATTGATTTATTTCAGGCAGTAGAGAGCAGGAGAATTTCTTGTGCAATTCTCACCATATTTAAGCTGCAATTCGACATTACAGCAAATTGACACGACCAGATTGCATTGCACGTAAGCAACATTTAATGTGTGTGCATCTGGAGACACTGCGGCTTTGTTTATACAGTACAAAGAGAAGACACCATGTTTAAAATTGCAGATTCTAAAACTTCGGGCAGTGTGTCAGCTAATCTGAAAACAGTCAGGTCTGTTCTTACATTATCCACAAAATATCAGTCACCCTGTACTTTCAAATGTTACAGACACAAACAAGTAGTCACAAAAAGGAGCAAAGCAGGGGGATATTTCACCAGAGTATGATTGCAGACAGGTTAAGTGCAACTTTAAACACTCAGTTAAATAATGAAAGAGCAGAAACTTTCTGAATGTAATCTCACATGCTGATGGATACATTTTTTGAAAGTCAGCTGTAAACAACTGGTAAATAAGTAAATAGTTCTACATTAGTGTTTTGGAAACACGCTTAAGGAGAATTATGAGCCTTTATTCTCACTTATCACAACACGTAAAGGTTTTTGTTCTTTTCACATAAGCCCATCAGCACAACTGGATGCTTGGATTAAGTTGGGAGTGCTTATGAACCTTTGCACACAATTTAGTGTCCCAAAAACCTGTCTTCCACTGTTCCTTTGCTAGAAAAATGACCTGGCATAACTGCATTACAGATTTACACCATGATGCACATGGCCGGAGAGCTTCCATAACCAGCTTCCAATGAGCTCGGAGCATCTGCCCCTTTTTGAATTTGTTCCACTTTCAGTTTGGTAACCTGACATCGAATGTCTGTTGCAGAACCATCTGGGAAATCGTAGTTAGGAACGTTTGTTTGGAAAGGGCAGAAAGGGCATGGGAGGACGATAGATAACAAACCACATAAAGTGGTAGTGGAGCGCCGAGGAGGGAACAGAACAAGCCAGAGTGTGAGGAGCTTAAAAAGCTAGAGAGGCTCTGAGTGTAGCCAGAGTTTTAGTATTTTTTCCATTGAGACTTCTTGTTGCACATAAAATGCAGTCTTTGGAGAGACAGTTGTCACACTTAAACCATTAGCACAGTGCAAGTAGTTCGAGTGAACTGGCCACACGTGCCGAACTTAAAGCCTGGCAAAATGGATTATTGTGTGATATTGCGAGAATCCTACTGCTCTGCAAGGCTTGCAGACTTTGTTCAGCATCGTCAGGTGTGGCCGTTTCACTGCCAATTGGAGCGCTTTTGAATTTTATATAGCAGGTAGACCCAGAGTTGGCCGGGTGGACAAATTTGGCTGTTTTTTCTACTTACATTTTAATGGTGATTTGAAACAAAACCACAGTGCATTTACCTTCCCAAGACATAGACATGACACTACATGCGTGCACGAATAAGAGTAGAGAACCCCCATCTGCCTATTAGTGGACTGCATGACGCCACCAAAAGGCTTTATTGTAGCTAGGTGTTAGGAGTTGTGGTGGTTGGCTTTTGCAGTTTGTTGCTGGATGATTTCAGTGCTTCAAGTGCATTTTTTTTATTTTTTTTTTTTATAATACACTACATCAGCGTGAGCAATCTTGGTAGTCAGAGTACTAAACAAAATACAGAACCACCAAAACGCTTTTGGGCTGCTGTATCTGGCAACACTGGCATATAGTAAATGATCTGCACTTAAATAGCACCTCAGTAGCTAAGCAGTGCTCAAAGTACTTCTCAGTCACACATTCACACACGCGTATGGGGTAAGCTGCCATACAAGGTGCTAATCTGCTATTGGGCTCGGTGTCTTGCCGAGGGACACTTTAACCAGCCTTTGTTTGGCCAGGAATCTAAGGACCAACAACATCTGTTATGAATTGAATGTCTTCTCAGTAACTATTACAAATACCTATCAGCATAACTAACATCATTTAATAATATTATAACAACTAGGCGACAAATACAAATAACTAATAAATTGATGTTTCCAGCTCAGTCCTTCACATGTGACACATGAAGTTATACATGTCGCCATATATTTGCTGACATGAATCTACACTATGCAACAACAACAACAAAAAAAACTTAGACTGCAAGTTAAATTAAAAAAATAATTACACTTTCTACTGACACCATCTAACTGAGTAGTTATAATCATATACACCGATCAGGTATAACATTATGACCAAGTAAATAACATTGACCATCTTGTGACAATTCAATGTTCTGCTGGGAAGCTTTTGGACCTGGCATTGATGTGGATGTTACTTAGACATGTACCACCCGCCTAGACCAGACCTGGCACGTCCATCCCATAGCATTGACATCCCAAGCAGGATGCAGCCTGACACAGACACACACGCACAAACCGTTTAGGAAGAACTCAAAAAACATGAAGAACAGCACAAGGTGTTGACCTGGCCTCCAAATTCACTAGATCCCAAACAGATCAAGTATCTGTGGGACGATCCACAGAGGCCCTTCCTCTCAACCCATAAGACCCAAAGGGCACAAGGGAGACCTACACAATAGTAGGTAGTAATGTAGTAGTAAGGTAGGTCATAATGTTCTGCCTGATCTGTGTATACTCCATTATGATATGAATTAAAGAGACCAATAGCAAGTCAGACTCTGTACGGTCTACAACGAAAAAAGAAGGCCTAAATACAGGTTAGGTTGAGAAACTCCAACAGGATTCAGGGATCAACTTGGCATTAATGGACTTGTCTTCCGTTTTTTTTTTGGGTTTTTTTTTGTTTTGTTTTTTTATGGTGTGGCCATAATTAAGAATTCCACAGGCAGGAATTTAGCAAAGTCTGCAGGCTCCATTAACTCCGACTACACCACACGCTCCATTTGTACCTTCCTGCATTCATAATTTACTCATTTTTCCTCCAGACTGTTCTTGTGTTGCTCTGGGCGCTCGCATTCACTCACAGGTGTACGCCTGTGTGCAGATTCGCACATTAGCCGCGCACAGATGAACTTGCCCTAGCCCTGTTCCTTGGAGTTTCTAATCTCCTCCTAGTTTTGTACTTTTTACCGTCTCTTCTTCTCCACTCTGTTTTGGCCGCCTACGTCTCTCTGAAGCACTTTGTGACAAATGGTTTAAATTTTCATACTCTCCTCCGCTCCTAGCTCATTCTAAACTTTATGATGGCTCTCTTAACATTACAATGTAACCCCAGGGGACCTTATTACTTACCACACACTTCATATACAGAATGGATTAATTATCACATGAAATCTTGTGAAATCATTCGAGAGCTACGTGTGTTACAAGAAGGGAGGGAGAAAATGAGACAGAGGGAGAGAGAGAACTGCAGGTCCTTGTGTAAGGATGGAAGGGTCCTCTTATTTGAGTTTATGGAGATCATTAAGGGCTGGTGTGTAGGTGCATAAAAATGTGGTGAATACTCCAAGCACGTTTTCTGTACTGGTACTACTGAGAACTCAAGATCAAGGCTTGGGGGTCATTGCACAGAACACAACTGTGGCTGACACCAGGCATGGACAACAATACATTTTTGGCACGGACAGTGCATGTAGCACAGAGAGCCATTTTGGTTTATATAATTTATTTAGCTAGTGGGGTTTTCCGCCCGCAGTGTTTGCATTTCATTTCATGCTGCACTCAGGAATAGAAAAAAAACAAAAAAAAAAACACAGAAACTTTCTTTACCAGTTCATCCAAGGCAAGCATAAAAAAGAAAAAAAAAAATAAAATATGTTGCTTTATGGCCTGAGTTTCCATCTGCACCCTACACTGTTGCAGCCACTCTACTACAAAGAGCAAACGAAGTTTAATTCACAGAGTCCGTCGGTAAACAAGCCAACCTGGATGCCATCTGGTTCCCTGCTTACCAGCAGCTACACATTTCTATCAGTCAATTCCCGGGATGGGAAATGAATCACTGGTTACATCAGTTGTTGAGATGCCAGTGAGTGCTAAGTCTCCAGATATCCTGCAGTGGCAAATCAGCAACAACAAGCAGCAGCGGGAGGCCATGTACATCGGACAACAGCGACAAACAATAAGATTTGCTGTGGGGAGTAAACAGTGCGACAGGAGACAACACAGTTACTCGCGGCTTACATAGGCTATGTGTCTACAAAACCACAATTACCGGCTCGTGAAGAACCCCGGTGAACGGCAGATCTAGCAGCGCCTCTCTCATAAGGCACGAACTAGACAAGATTAGAAGAAACAGTGAACGAGTGGCATTAACGAAATGTAAATACCTTAAGTTGTCTAGTGACACGGACATCCGTTAGCTAGTGGATGCCAAAGGTAGCAAAGTCCAACTTAGAGAAATGCTGTCTTTTGAAGGACTACAATATAAGCAGGAAGGGTAAATTACCAATGATGAGTCCCTCCTAAATACTGATCCACGGGCTGTTACTGTGCCTCAAAGCATTTGTTTCCATGCATCATACCTTATAGGCACACATTACCCTATATTGTAGGTAATTACGCTATATTATAGGTGATTCACAACCAAACAACCATGTGCAAAAAAAATGTGCAGTAATAATAATAATAAGTCCAGTCTAGTGTCACCTCTACACACAGGTGAGGAGTTGTACAGACTGATGGCTTGAGGCAGGAAAGACTTCCTGTAGCGTGCCTTGAGACAAAGAAGCTGTTTGAACCTCTTGGAGAAGGCACACTGTTGTCTGTCTAATATCTGGTGGAGAGGGTGGTCAGGGTTATCCAGGACTGATAACAGTTTGCTTAGTGTCCTCCTCTCCACCACCACTTCAATAAGAATAATAGCTAAGCACAATGCAAAAAAAGACTTAAAAAGCACTGTGATGCAGAGTATACATATATTAAGAGACCATATACAGTATCTGTAACTTCATATGGAATGTGGTGCACACTGTTACCACACAGGACAAATGTATAGTTGCCATTTTACAGCTTAAAATACAGCCATCGACCGTACATTCTGGTAGCAGATACGTCCGATATCACTCACTGTGTTAAATCCAAACACAAAAAATTATTTTTAATTAAATCTAAGTCAAAACAATGGTGCTTCTCCTTTTTAAACAATCATTAATAATGTAGTAAATAGTGTATATTGTACTGAGATATGAATGAGATGTGCCAGATCATTATGATACTGTATTATCCACATGAGTCATTTAATACTTTTCTGTCAAGTCCAAGTCTTTCACATGAGTAATGGAAAGCCTCCCTAAACTTTTAGCTCTTTTACCGTGCACAGCTTATAACCGAGCAACCTTCTGAACTGATGCTCCCAGTGTCATCTGGAAACTAGATGTTAGTCTGATGTTGTATTTTAGAGTGCCAGTGTTTTCACTCGTGATCAATACATGACGCCAGCTAAAAATGCATTCGCTTTTCTTTTTAATCTGATCAACAACCCCAAACTGCAAAGTGCACAATGAACACTCCACAAAGATCCCTGGCCAACGTTTTTTTCCAAATGAAACCGTGGCGTATAATTGGCTAACCCGTGCTCTAGTCGAGACAAGTTAAGCACTGTAACACCACATCTCACCTCACCTCTGTAATGGTAGCCCCACAAACAATGGGAAACTGGAAGATTGGATGAAACTGCAGTCTTTTAGAGCTTAGAAGTGTTTTCACTTGCGATTAATGAACTGGGCCCGCTAAAACGTATTTTTTATATATTTATTTATTTGATGGGGACAGTGCACATTAATGAACATCTAATGAATGACAGTAATAGACATAAATATTCCGGATTACAGTAACAATGCTAATTTGCATCCGCAGTCCCTAGGCAGGTAACACAAAAACATGATAGGACATAGGACAGGACAATAGATCACAATAAGAGCACATCACAAGACAGTACATTGCTAAGAAAATAAAAGTCACTGATTACAAGACTGGTTTGCTTTCAACCACTGCTTGAGGTGAGTTTTGAAGGTTTGTAATGTGGGACACTCTCTTATGGAGAGTGAAAGACTGTTCCAGACTGGCTGTTACTGGCCTTTACAGAAAGAGCATTTTGTCCAAAGGCTGTTCTGTATCTGTGTGGGACTCACAGTCCACATATAAAGCATGGAGTAGATGAAATGCTCACATTTGGTGAGATGGATTTGAACAAGTGATTTAGATTAGATTCAACTTTTGTGTCCAATGAAATACAGCTGGCAGCTACCCAAAAATGCAATGAAGGTATTATTTGCGTAAATGGCATGTACACACAGGCTAAGTGGTGGTGTGTCCTCCAGTAATTACACAGTTAGAGAGGAATGTACAGTTGTGTTATGTTTATTCATAATTTATAATAAATTATTTGATCATTTTGTAATCAGTATTGTTTTAAATAATTGATATTAGACTCTGTGTGGATCGTACAGAGGTGCTATACTGCTTGACGTTTGTGTAAGAGTCCGTGAAATAGACTTTCATTGTCAAAAATGAAAGGTTTTGTTCAAAATATTCATTCCACAAAGCTCTGTCCTTTTGGTCCTTTCTGTCGATTTAAGTCACACTAAGAGCTGCTGGTTGTTTAGATCCTTCGGGCGCAAGCGCTACATTACAACACAAAGGCCATTATAGGATATCATATGTGATCAACGCACGTGGACACGGGACATTAATCTTTACAAAATGGGATATATCACAGATTCACAGACGTGTGCGCACGCGAATGCAGCCACACTTGCGCCACTATAAATTACAGTCCACTATTTTTAGCGAGTACACAATACAGATTGTTAGGAAAACCTGAAATGTTTTTCACAGTAGCCCTTTTGCTGCGCCCGCATAAAAATGACAAACGACTCATGGTGGCGATGTTTAAATTCACCTGCGCATGCCCACGGAAAACCATTGTATCTGAACATGTATTTCATTTCAAATGACTTCCCGCACTGACCTTCGTGCGTGTGCATTGTAAGTGAAGATTAACTAATGACGATTGTTAAATATCCCCCAATTTTTCTTGGCAGGATAATTAATGAAGTAATTAAGGACACAGTGCGAGTGCAGAATCATCAGGGGAATAAAATCCTGATATTTTACACTCATCTCTTACTCTGTCCTCTCGTTTATTGTCTCTTTCTCTGTTTTACATCCACATTACTTCCCTGGTGGTGGCTCTGAGCTTGCGCTAGCTGCTGTTACACTGTCCCACAAATAAATTAATTTAATGAAACGAGCACAGACCAGCTATTAAACATGCATATGAAACACGTGATAATATAATATTGCTACTTTCTCTTTCTTTCTAAAACAGTTGTCAAGAATCTTCAGCATGAGCCTTAAAGATCCACTAATGAACTACATGAAGCAGACAGCTGCCTTGTTAGTCACTGTATGTTATGATTTCAGTTGAATTCAGTAAATGTGCCGTTATGAAACAGAAAAACCTTGAAGAATCTCTTTATTAACTGATAGAAAGGCCACTGTAAGGTTTCTTAGTTTTTCCACCTGATATCTCAAGAACAGACAAACATGGGCTGTGCATTGAGGGACCTGAGACAGCAACCTTGAGCAATGTTTACAAGAACATTGTGTAACCATAAAGTTCACTCACAATAGTCAAGTTTACTGCAGCGCGACGTTTTACAGAATTTCTCAAAAATCTGCTCAACAAAATTGATTAATGCAACATTTCTCTCAATATGGTTTGGCTAATGTTAGATGTTGAGTGCATGAAGAAAAACAACTGGAAATCACTGAAGAACGGGAAAAGATGCGTACTACTCACCTAACCAGACCAGGCACTTCCACCCCATAGCAAGGACACTCCCGCAACCTGACACAGGCACACACAGACAAATAGTTTAGGAACAACTCAAGAAACATGAAAAACCGCACAAGGTGTTGGCCTGGCCTATCCGGAACTGATCAAGTATCTTTGGGTTGATCCACAGAGGCCCCTCCCCTCAACCCATAGGATCTAGCTGGGATGGCAGCCTATCCCAGCTGTCATCGCCCTGGACAGGTCGCCAGTATAACGCAGGGCATTGGTTTCAAGTATTAATTGCGGGCTGCTCATTAGGTCTGCGCAAATATTTTTTCATCTGCCATCAGGTTTCTCTTCAACGAGACTGGAGCTCTTAGACTTCTAATTTGCATGATTTATTCACCTGGGCCTCCATTTCCATTGCACTGTCGTGTTTTGTTTTTATCAATACATCAATTTTGCAAACACCAACACGGAAATGCACTTACCGACGGTAACAGCCTGATGTTATGCAGGCGCAATAATCGTCGCGGTCACGATATTAGTTTAGCCTGTTGACCTGAATGTATACCCCTACACGGTTGCCCTCGACAGCGATTCTGTATTTTGTTTCAGGCACGCATTTAAAATGATTGCTGTAAAAAAATTGTTTGTAGAAGTCCAGCTAATGTATACTCCTTAATGCAAAGTCACTGACACATCATTGCGGTCAATCAGAAAAATGACTGTATTTTACCGCAAAAATTGTGTCAGTGTGTTCCATTGAATACCAGCCTGTTTCTGCCTAACTTACCGTTTCTTGCAATCTCATAGAAACTCTGTCTACTGTCACCTTTACAAAAATAAATAAAAGTTGAACAATTAGTTCCTAGAAAAGGTCTTTGTGTGTACAGTAGATAGCTCCATAGGATGTGGTGCCTTTGAAGCAGCTGCACTGTACCTATGCTTCTTCCTTAGCTGCATTCACTGATGTCCTCTATAATTATGAATTAAGACTGCTGACTTTATGTAAAGTGATGAGAAATGAGTTTGCGGAGAAGACCTTGCCTGCAGCGGCTCTGTGGATTTATGTCCCCTCTCATGAGCGAGACATCCCTCCACAAAGCGTTAGACGAGGTAGAAGAGGGAACAGAGGGACAAGAGAAGAAAGACATGGGAGAAGGGGAGGGAGAAACGTTCTAACACACTAATAAGGAGTTGTCACAGCAGATAGTCAGGAATTGTATCAGCTATGCAGGGGCTGTGTGGGGATCTGCCAGCAGGTCTGAATAAACCTGCGTGGTCCACTGGGGCTTCTCGAGGTCTGATCCTCTCTGCCACAAACCTAATTTCCTTCTTCTGGCACAACAGAAATGTAACCTCTTCTGTGACCCTGTCATAAATCTCTTGTTTTCAGTGGCTGGACCCGACACTTTCTGCATATGCATCCAAGTGTCGCACAGTGAAGTGAATTGAAAGCTGACACGCGTAGACAATATACACTGATCAGCCACAACATTCAAACCACTGACAGGTGAATGAATCACACTGATTATCTAGTTACAACAGCGTCTGTCATTATGTGGGACAGATTTGGCATAAAGTGAATGAGAGTTGATTTGTTGGGAATATAGACGTATATAAAGATGGACTATGGGACAAAAGTGAAGCCAAAGCAAGTACTGCTCCCCCTGGTGGCCGGCTGCAGTATAGGTCATAAACTCCACCCCCTCCATGTTAGTGGATGGGACTTGGGCCGAATTAAAAGACTAAAATACACATCAAATTAATGTTTTTCAGCGATTTTTTTTTTTTTTTGTTATTTTAGTAAGTTAATATAAGGCTGGTGCATGTCAAAGTTTTGATAAGTTTTTTTAGTTATTCAATGCTACAGAAGCAGGATGTAATATCATGATGACTACCAGTTGCCATGCCAACTCTTCCGTGAAACAGTCCCATAGAGGCAGTGAGATAAGGAAAAAATAAATGAATAAACAAATACAGAGTATAATCCAACATTTCTTTATAACTGGTGGAGGTAGAGCAGAGCGCAGCATTAATCAAATGAAAAAGCAAGTGAGTCTGGCAACACTCTCAGATTGTAATGCGCAGAATTGCAACGTGGCGCCACCCGTACCCCTGGTATTCTAGCGTCAGTTTGACCAACGGGAGGAAGTGAGGACGCGTTGTCTATATTTGTCTATGCACTCTATGGTTGAGAACAAGAAAAATGGGACATTGTCCTGCGCTACCTGTTGCACTGGACTATTTCCCCCTCCACGGACCTCTGAGAATAGCTCGTAGATCATCAGGAGGTTATTTCAGCTTCAGTGTTCATAATAATGTCACACTAAAAAAAAAAAAAAAAAAAGATAATCCTCCAGACCCATGGATATTCCCACTTGTTTCAGTGACATTTTGGAGGCTATCAACCACAATATGATCTCTTGCAAAACGTTCACTCGTCTCTGTTGGATAAAAAAATATATAAATAAAAAAAAGTGTTAACCCTCCCTTTATCTAGACCTCTTAGTAGATAAAGACTGTGTTATGCTGAAGTGGTGTAAGGCAGTCATTTTGTAAGATTAAAACTTTCTTTTTTGCAAGTCTTCAGTGATGGCTTTCTTTTGAATTCATATTGTGGCAAGTGTTTAATTTTGCGCTTCACAACTACTATTACTACAGAACAACTTTTTATCTGAAGCACTGACTTATCTTCAGAGTGAACCACCTTAAGCCTTGAGGCAAAATGGCACGGTTCCCATTTTTCCATGTGCCAGTCACCTCTCTAAACACTGACTGATCCCCGATATCCCAGACTGGGCTCTAATAGGCTCCAGCACCACACGGATAGAAGGCTGGAGTATTAGTGTTGACTACCAGGCCAACGACTAAACCTTTTAGGTTAAAAACTGGACAAAACTGCTTCAGTAGTAGATCATTAGCTGTGTTATAGGCTGAAATGTAGGCATATCCTTGCTGTCTAAATATTTTGGCATATTACTACTGAAGCCAGTGAAACAAGTGGGTGTTGAGCTGTGCGGCTGATGAGTATGACTCATGAAATCTTCTGAGTGGGCATACAGTATATGGGCATCCTAAATCCAGTGCAGACTCCATGAAAAGCAAAATTCTGCCGATATGGCGGATTCTTGCAGCTTTTTATAGAGAGAGAGACAAAATTACACAGATTTTACTTTAGTCTAATAACGTTTGCCTTTTGAATTAGCTTAAATCTATGCTTGCATACAGCTTTTGCGCCCGTCAGCATTTTTCTACACGTCATGTTTGGAGAAAAATACGCTGCATTCCAGAGTTGGGACCTCATCCCAAGAGACAGAGAACCCTATCAAACAAATAAAACAGAAATATTACTTGTGCATTTATTTATTCAAGAAAATTTATCATTCACATATCTATGAGTTGACAGCTGGGATAGGCTCCAGCACCCCCTGCGACCCTTCACAGGACACGCGGTTACAGAAGATGAATGAATAAATGAATGAATATCTATGAGCTGTCAAAGTATGTAAACCCTTGTTTTCAGTATCCGGTATGACCCCTTTGTGCAGTACTAACAGAAACTAAACAATTCCAGTAACTGCTGATCGGTTCTGTTCAGCGGCTTGGAGGAATTTTAGGCCATTACTCGGTGCAGATTAGAACCGCTTTTGAGATGTTAGTGAGTTTCTGCACAGGTCCTGCCACAACACAACATTCTTCAACATTTCCATTCCAAAACATTTATTTTTTTCATGATTAATCATTCATTAGTAGAAGCACTTGTGTCGTTGTCTTGCTGCATGACCCAGTTTTTCTTAAGATTCAACTCACGGACAGATGTCCTGACATTTTCTTTTATAATTTGCTGGTATAATTCAGAATTCATTGGTGATCAATAGATCACCCCCATGTCACCCCATGATCACCCCACTCCAGACGTAATTCTAAGCCAAATAATTCTATTTTGGTTTCATCCATCCACGAAACATTTTCACAATAGTCTTCTATCAAACATGTCACCAGATGTTTACCCATATAAAGAGCAAATATGCACTGAAAGAATGTATTCCACCCAGGGAGAAACAATCAGACCCAACTTTTAGACAATCCCTTTCAAACTGCTTGAAAATGAATCTGTTTGGGCTACTCTGTCACAATTGAGATGGTTGGGCTATTATTCAGATTATTCACTCAGGCCTTATGAAAGCTGCCCACTGGACACCTAAATTATATCAGAGAGCGATAGCTTGGTGCGATGGCTTGTCTTTAAAACAAAAATAATTAGTCAAAAACGTGTTGTCAATAGATGGTGGTGTTTAGCACTGATGCCTCATAGCAAGAAGGTTCTGGGATCAATTCCACCTGGGGCCATAATGTGTGGAGTTTGCATGTTCTCCCTGTGTCTGCGTTGGTTCTCTCCGGGTACTCCAGCTTCCTCCCACCGTCCAAAGACATGCTTGTTAGGTTTAATGATTTTAAATCGGCCGTAGGTGTGTATGTGAGTGTTGTATCTGTGTTAGCCCTGTGTTAGACTGGTGACCTGTCGAGGATGTACCATGCCTTTTGATCAATGACAGCTGGGGTAGGCTCCAGCCCTCCTGTGACCGTCCAGAAGACAAGCGGTTACAGAAAATGAATGAATGGATGAATGTAAAAAGATATGTGCTTTCCAGTTACCACGAGGTAGGACATGAGCATTATGTGTGTGAGCTTCAGGGTCATGGTCAATGGACCACTGCGAATAACATGATAGTCTAGTTATTTTATATCTCACCTAGAACCAGTATCCAGGGTGCTTTGGTGAAGTACATTTGATCCATTGTTATACTGTTTCTGTCTTTACAACTGGTCCAGTCGGATCAGCATCCACTGAGGGAGCTTGTGATTTGTAAATATTCCTACAGAGTAGCTGCCCATGTGTTGTATTATTCATTGACCAGTTAACAGCACAGGCCGTTTCAGTGTAATCCTAGGGCGCCTTCAAAAAGATTTGATAAGCTCAGTTTCAAACAAAAATGTGGACAAACTGATTTAATGCGCGTTTACTCAACCACTGCATCTTAACTGGGTTTGCTTTCACAACACACACACACAAACGCGCAGACTCTCACTCACGTCCAGTCGCCGTCTGGCAGACCTCCCCGCTTAACTGGGCTTGTAAATCATTCGCACACCATCAATGGAGAAACATTTGTCACCTCCAACGCCCGCCTGACTCAGCATATCTTTAACTGTCCTCAAGGAGCGTGGCACGTGGGAAGAGGCGTCGAAGAGGTCAAGGGGTGAATTTTAAAAGAGGGTGATCAAACTACCAATCCTGCTGCTCGCCAGATGGGATGGGATATTATATGAAGAGAAGTGAGGCACTATGAACTAGTGAGGCACTTGAACCCAGTTTTTTAAGCAGCCGATTTACTCACAGATTTGGAGCATCCACGCCCTTGAAAGCTACACAGCATTTTTTGCTTTAAGAGGACGCCGATCATTGCAAAGTTAATTATACATGCTTAAGCCGTGCTGGTCTTAGGTAAATTGCCTAAATTAACCACATGCAGTCTCAAAAACCACGAGGGCCTCCGCTGTGTGGAATCCCGTATGGCTGATATAGCCGCGCAGTCTGGGATGATGGTTTGTAATAAAAATAAGCAATGAAGTGGAAAATTGCCACGTGTAAATAAAAGTCAGGCCGCGTAATGAAGCCTGATGAAAGATTTAAAACAATAAAAACTGCCACATGCCAACGTTTATGGATCCTCCATGGAAAGTAGCTCGGCAGATAGCATAGGATTAAACCATTGATCACCGCATTAGCCTACACTTGCCCGTTAGCCCTGCCTTTTATTTTATCGCGATGCCGTTTTCAACACTTTCGGAGGCAGTTTATCAAAACAATTAGGCCTCACGGAAAGCTAGCAATGCTCCAAAAAAACCCAGAAAACTCAAAACTGTGATTTGGTATGGCAGATGGGAGTGAAATTGAACACATAAAGAGGCATCTGAAACATCTGAAACTGAAAGATAATGACAGTTTCTCTGCAACTTTTACATGGGTTGAAATGAGAAGCACAAAGAGGTTCAGCAGTGCAACTAAACGATTGCTTCTAGAGAACATTAAATAGAAAATTATCGATCAGGCTGTTGAGGAATTATTCATTTCAACTGAGAGCAGCAGAAACAACCATTTAAATGTTGAATATGTAAATGGAACGGGGTCACGGCAGAGGCGTAAACGGAACGTGTTCAATAAGTAAAATTTTGGAAGAAGTTTGCAGCTTTACCTTCTGTTTCTTTTTCTTTTTTTTTCTTTTTTTTTTGTTGCAATCCACCGCCTCTCTTTTATAAGGCATGTGGTTTCTTAGCTTACTTTTTAGCACTGGTCCACTGCCATCGTGTGGTTTCTGACTGAGATACAGAGGTCACGCTCATCCACACCCCCTCGTTCTGCTCGCCCCTGCTCCACATTGTTTATCTAGGTTGTTCTGCCCCCCCGCCCCCCTCCCTCCACCACACACACACACCTCCCCTCTCCCAGCCTGACTGTCGGCAGCCTCAGCAACAACCAGGGTGGGATGTCTCTAATTAAACACTGGTAATGATAAGAGAATGTAAGAGAAGGAGGAGAGGAGGGGGCACACTCATTACACTGAGAACAGATGCTCTCCCCAACCCCTGCCAGCCTGCCTCGATGCCCACAATACGAAAACATACCTATAGATCTCTGCGTCTCTCTCTCTCTCTCTCTCTCTCTCTCCTGCTTTTGGGCTCTAGCGCTCAACGCCAAGGCTGCCCACGCTCGGCTGGCGCATGTCAGTTTTTCCTCGCTCTCCCTCCTATTGACACATTTTCAAGGTTTTGTATCAAAACCTGTCTGTCTTTTCTCTCACGCCGCGCCTCTCACACATTATTATTCCACATCACAGTCAATACCGCCCCACATTTGGCACCCTATTTTTTAACAGTCGCACCCACATTGTGTTCCGGAACGTATACATAAGAGTTGTAGGATTTAAGGATCCTTCAAAGGGCAGAAAACATGCTCCTGTTATTTAATTTTTGGAGTGAATGGCATTTTTTTAGATAGAGCCTACCTTGTCAACATTATCGCTAATGTGTGAATAAGCACCATTCATGTT